>JAODAL010009576.1:0-109934 GCA_025379985.1 Phyllomedusa bahiana | reverse complement strand
GACATCTTTTTCAAACAAAAGGCAATTCTTTAAAAAATTTTTCAGAAACAGTAAGGCGGAAGGAAAAGTTTTAAGCTGACTAAGATTAATGGGACTTTCCCGTCCGCGTTAATACCCAGAGATTAACCCCTTTTTTTTAAAGCATTCTATTTTGGAATTGAACGGTCTGAATTACTTGGGAGTTTTTGGTCTCCATGGCAAAACCCATGACCTATAAAAAGGGGACAGGAAAAATTGCTGATATCATTATCAGGTGGATTCTTGACATCTCCTTCTCCCATACGGTCTGAATTCCCTCCGCTCCCTAGAGCAGGGTATTGCGTTCTCCATTTGGACCAGGTAAGGGAAAGGGAGAAGAAAAATTCAGTGATCAGGTGAAAGGGGGGGATTTGTGGAACGTACCTCGCTGCAGGAGATCCAAAGAAAAAAAAAAGAAAAAAGAAAGCCTTTCCCCACAAAAAGGGCCCCTGTTCCCCTCTTATCTTTATCAGGGATTGGAACAGAAAGTGCCAAAACCTTATTAAAAACGATTAACCACTGGGGTCAAAGGGGGCCATCTCAGTTTTTACTATACTCTCTAGGATGATAGACAGGGCCTGCTCAGCAATGCGCTGTAGAGGTCCAGGGGGGTTTATTATCGTAGAAATCTATTGTAGTGAAGCTTTGATAAACATCATCTACTTAAACAAATGCAAGTAACATAAAAACAAAGATAAAGAAAATTTCCCGACTTTTGTAGAAAATCTGGGATGCCACAACTCCAGCTGTGATTGATATAGTATCCAAAAACCTTTTGGGGCCCCCCGTTCGTAGCCTGCAGACTGCCCTTTAATCCATATAGAGGTTCTTATGGTTTCTCAAAATGCAAGGATGTCAAAGGAATAAGAAACAGACCCTGGCTTTAACAATGAAAGGGCTCTATCTTGGAAGTTCCAGCCTTTTTATTTGTAGAAAAAGAATGGGACAACCCGTCCGTGAAAAGAGAATTGGGTGAGCATTGAACTTCTACCTTTGCAGAGAGGAGGATTTTGGGCAGTTCAAATTTTCTAACTTCTTTCATAAACAGAAGTCCATCTGCCGCCTTAAAATCCAACTCATCTACCACACCTGAAAATTTTTTCGGGAGGTATGGGGTCACAGATGCCCCCTAACCCCTTTGGGGACTTTTTGGGGAGTTGCAGTGCACAAGCCCTTATTTTTTATCAGTTAGTGTTCCATGGGCTTGCAGAAAAAGCATTCGTGTGTTCCCGGGGGACCACTCTTGTTTTTTTACTATGGGGAACTTTTGCCCTTTTGATGTATGTGGCTGCACCCCACAGCATGGGATTCCGCCCTTTTTTCTGAGGCTTTCTGGCACTTAAAAAGTGTTTTACATTGATAGTTACAAATGGTTCTGTTGCTTGCCAACATGCACATTTAAAATCAACCTGACCACACGATCATGTAGAATGTGTAACAAAGTCTCCTGTTTGCCCTTATTGATGTTGGGTACAACAGTGGTGCTTGGTCTACACATGGGATAGAAGCACTGTGTAAAATGGCTGGGATACATAATGTTGGCTGAAATCTAAATGCAGAGGCCACGGAACCACAATATGGGACAATGGGAGTTGTGGCCGTGTGTTCCCCTCACATCCATCACCCTGTCTGAAATAATTTGGGTGAGCATTCAGTAGGTAATTGGAATAGAGGAAAGAAGACAAGTAGGACTACGGGATGATGACTATGCAGAGAGTTTATAGTGGTCCTGTTACCAGGAAGACTCACAGAGTCTGTATTTAGAAGTTGTATGAACAAAATAGTAAGGATATTAATCAAGATTATTTGCAAGAAAAGTTTTATATTTGATTTGATGAAAAATTGTTGGCTTCTTAAAGTGACCACTCCGTTTTTTCCCTTTAATTCATTAGGTACTATTTCTAGTTACACAGTACCGTGCCAGTAAATTTGTTAATTTTAAGCTGCATACTTTATTTCTCCACTGCAGCCACTGAGTCATGTGACCTGCACCACTGAGGTGCTGAAACCCACAGCATGGTTGTGTGACCAGAAATGAATCCTCTATAAATGGCATTACACGAGTAAAATTGACGAGGGAACGTAGCAAATAAAATAACAAACATTTTTCACCATCATTATTATTAGAAATTCTGCACGTTTATTTTTTAGCTGCTCCTAGTGAACCATTGTTTTACAGCTCGCTCTCCAGGTGGATATCGACCAGCGGACTGAGAACTCCTCAGTCCTGGTCGCACATGCTTCAGACATCACCACCCTCTCAGGCAGCTACTGAGTGTCCAAACCCCCGGGCTGTCACTCTACTCCCGACCTCTGTACTCCTTAGTAATTAGTCAAACATGCAAATCAATAAAAAAGAACCCTCAATGAGTTTGTGCACTGAAATAAAAAAAAAAATCCAGCAGTTTGGTTCCAGCAGGAATTTGAACCTAGGACCCCTGTGACTGAAGCAAAAACTTCTCATCAACTCACAATGCATTTACATAACAATCTTTCTTTGACTATAGAGAGGAAAGCCTGGTGATGTCATCCTTCTTGGTCACATGAATCAGCAATACAAACAAATCACACGCCCCCTTTTTTCTGACACACAGAGCTGCTGAGCTGATGCAATTAGGTATGAAAAGAGATTGTGGTAAAACCCCTTTAATTCCAAAGGGAGGTTCAAGTCAGTCACAATATGAATGTAAAAGAGAAGACAGACTTCCTTTTGGCATCAAAAGCAACAGTGGTCTTTCAGCCAAAACAGTAGTTGCAGGTCATATGACCTTACAGAGCCGTTGCCTCAGCCAGAAATCCAGTATTCATCTGCAAGTAAGCAAAATGACAGGTACTAAGTGTACCTAAAACAAATACAATGAACGAAGACGCAAAAAAAACCAGGAGTGGTCTTTAACATGCCTTTTAGTTCTCAGTTGAGATACAGGCAATATACGTGACTACAGCTTAGCTGCATTTTCTAAGTTAGGTATGAAGTTACTCAATGAAAGATTAGCAGTAGTAGCAAGTGTTTTACTCTAACCATTGTCACCCTATTAATATATACTGTAATGTATAATTAAAATGTTAGCAGCCATGGTTCAGTAATAACTGTAAGGTACTGTCTTTATTTAAAAGCATATTGCGTTCAGTTAATAGACCAAGGAGTACACCAAAGCCGATCAACTTGAGCCGCATACACAGAACATCCTATACCCCTTAACAGGCAGTCTTTAAAGTGCCTCTCCATAATATAAATAAATCTTTTCATGTGCTCATTAATGTTACTGCGTTCTCTTATTCTGCATGAGATTATCACTGTTAAAATCAGCAGTTTGTGCTTCATAGCTGCTGAACACTTTGGACAGGAAGTTGCAGCTTTAGGGTATGTTCATGCAGAGTATTGCGTGACGTACTGTACGCTCTGCAATACGCCGGCTGTTTTCAAAGTACACGCTGGCTAGCGCATACTTCTGAAACACTGACTGCCGGCTCCCATTCACTTTCAGTGGAATGTCAATTGTTTTTCCCACCGCGTATTATATGCCTGGGAAAACATTGGGAATTCATAGCTCTCAATGAGTGCTATGAATTACCGTAATTGTGGGTGTATTTCAGGTGTATTACAACGCAATTACACAGGTGAACATACCCTTAGCTGTAGTCAACTTTTGTGAAGGCTTTAGAGAACCGCCTTTGGGTACTTGACCATTCCGTGCCTGCTACTCTTGTACTTACCCCCATATTCATGCCCCTTTGTCTTCCTCCCTGGATCTACTAGTACACGCGGGGGAAAGCACCCTTACACTAGGGTAGGATCCGACACATGGGGGCACATTTTTCAAGGCAGTTGTGCCAGAATTCTGGCACAATTTGTGCCAAAAATATTGAAGTACAAGCTTTACACCACATTTATTATGTGTTTTAGACAGTTTCCAGACACTGCGCCTTGTCCGACAAAGGGGGCGTGGGCTTAGTAAAAGGGGTGTGGGCTAATATGCGCCAGACTTTTGTCACAGTTTCTGGCGTAAAAAGTAAGCCAACTTAATAGTGGTACAAAGTTAGACTAGAGAGTTCTGACCTTCACCAGATGTACTAACAAAGTGATAACTGTGGCGCATTGTAAGACTGGTCTAACTTAAAACTGTCTTACAGTTAGACACTATTGATAAATGTGTCCCATGATGTTCTACATACAACTGGAAACTATCAATGTAATAACTTCATATAGTCCTATAATAAATAATATCTCATGGTAAAACCAGTATGACCAACTACTGTATACATTTTAGGAAGTCTATTTGAAGATCACAACTAATGCAACACTTTACACACACATTTCTTAACCAGTTCCTGAGTGGCCCATTTACACCCCTCTCCTGACCAGGCACATTTTCCTTTTCCGTAGTACATGCCGGTTTGAAGGCTGTAACGATTTATTGCGCTTGGTTATTGTATTAATTTTTTAGGCTTTTTTTCTGTTATATGTTAGGCTTCATTTTTATGTAATGTTTACATTAGATTTTTCTTCATTATTATTTTAACCTCTTCCCAACATTGGATGTACCGGTACGTCGTAGACATCGAGTGGGCTCTCAAGTGGGACCCGCACGATCGCGAAATGGGACCATCTGTATATTACAGCTGGTCTGCTGCTGCATCACCCGCGGCTGGAGTGAGCTCCAAACACGGGTGATTAACCCCTTATCGTGATCGTGGCAGCTAAGGGAAAGACAGAAGGAGGGAGCTCCTCCTCTCCCTCTACAGCAGCCTCGATACGATCGCGGCTGCTGCTGTCTTACCTCACAGCCCGAGAGTATACGAAACACTTCGGGGCTGTATGTGACATCACTATGCCATTTCCATGACCGTGGGCAACGGGGCATAAAAAATTTGGGAACAGTTCCCCATACAGCCCAGAACATAAAGTTCTCCCTTTGGTACGTCTCTATTGTATCATTTGGTTTCAAAGCTCCTTATTAAAAAGTCCCCTGGGGTTTAAAAGGGAAAAAAAAAAAAAAAAAAATTTAAAAAGTCCCAAAAAAAGAAAAACCCAAAAAAAAATAAAATAAAAAACATTTAACCCCCCCTTTTTTCCCCTTTAAAAATGCCAAAAAATATCAAAAATAAATAAAGTATGCATTTTTGGTATTACTGCGTAAATAACGAACTACCCTATAAATCTGTCACATTGATTAACCCGCTCGGTGAACACCAAAAATAAAAGTCACAGAATTGCGGTTTTTTTTATTCATCCTGCAGAACATAAAATGGAGTAAAAAGCGTTCGAAAACTCATAAAAAACCCCAAAGTGGGGCCAATTAAAATTTAAGTTCATCCCCCAAAAAAAAAGTCTTGCGGTTTCTGTATTTTAAAACTTTAAAAAACTTAGGGCCCAATCAAAAAGCCCGGTGATTTTAAAAAATATTTTACCCCCAAAAAAACAATTTTTTTTTTTTTTAAAGCCCCCTTCAACAAAAAAAAAAAATTTTTAAATTGGATATTGCCAAAACCCCGAATCAACCCCCCGGGTTTAAAAACTTTTTAACGGATACTCCCATGGTGACGCTTTAAAAATTTTAAAAAAAAAACTACTGGGATTACGGTGTTTTCATCACCCTTTTTTCCCAAAAAACAATTTGAAAGCAATAAAAAAGCCCCCCCCCCCCCAAAAAATACCAATAAAAACATCAATCATCTTGAAAAAAAAAAAGCCCCTACACCCCTCCTTTAAAACAGAAAAAAAAAAAAAATTTAATGGCTCTAAACTTTTTGGAAAATGAAAAAAACGTTTTCCCCCTATTAGAAAAAAAGTGTTTTTTATTGTTTTAAAGGCAGTAAAAAAAAAAAAAAATTCAAAGGGGGTTTAACCCGCTGAAATTGGGAAGCCCTGTGAAAAAAGGCTAGCATGTCGTTTATATTGCACTTTGACAGCTGTAAAAATAAAAAATACCACCAGGATTGCTGTGTGTTGTTCAAAATGCCTCACAAAAACCTTAATCAAAGCGTCACATGAACCCCATAATGGTAGCAATAAAAACGTCAACTTATCAAGCAAAAAAAAAAGCCCCTACACAGCCCCCGTGTACAGAAAAGTTTTGGGGTATAGTTTTTTGAAGACATAACAAATTTTTTTTTAAAAAAATTTGCTATTGTGTTTAAAATTTAAAAAAACATATTTTAAAAAAAAACATTGTAATTTTTTTCTAATATAGAAAAAGTTATCCCGGGCTTTATCCCACACGTCGCACATTTTAGGGTACTGCTGAACTTTAAAGAAATTAGGAATAAAATTTTGGGGGCTTTTTTTCAGGATTTCCTTGTAAAAATTAAAATTTTCAGCTTAAAAAAACATTTTGAAAAAAAAATAATTTTTTTTCATTTTTTACGCCTAATGCTAAAAAAAAATTTGGGGAAACATTTTGTGAAAATATTTTTTTAAGGGCGTAGGGTTTTTAATATAGGATGTAGTTTTGGGTTTTTTTATTAAATTTTTTTAACAACCCCTTTGGGTTTCCCCAAACAAAGGGGAAAGGGGGCCCCCAAAAAAAAATAAAAAATGAAAAAAGAGACCCCAGAGCCGGTAGGTGCTCTTCCTCCCTGAGGGGTTGTGGTTGAGCCAAATAGGCAATTTGGGCTTTCAATGGAATTTAAAAAGCACAAAATTTGGGGGAATCGATGTTAGCTAATTTCCCTCATTTGAAACTACCTGTTAAACTGAATAATGGATAAAAATTGATCATCTCCAAAAAAAGTTTGAAATTTCACCTCCACTTTGCTTTAATTTTTGTGAAATACCTAATGGGCTAACAAACTTTCCAAACCCTGTTTTAAATACATTAAAGCGGTTTTGCCACGATGTAATGTTGACGTGGGATCCTCCAAAATGAGTATTTAATCACTTTTCTAAATATATGTGATTACGAAAAGTGAAGCCTGTGAGAGCTACAGCATTTCTCAGTCCCCCTTAGTTACCTGAAAGTTTGCATTAGACACAATGAGAGGAGCTGACAGGCAGCGCTTGCGTGAAACACTTCTTATCTGATGACAGGGAAAATGAATGAGCTTTCAAGGGACTGGGGAGAAAGTGCAGTATATGAGTCTGTGTCTTGCTGTATAGATAATCCACTGTTGTAATATTATTATTTGAGTTAAGTTTTGAGACGCTCCCTTATTCCTCACTCCTTGCTCACCCCCTCCCTCTCACCCCTGCAGCTTTCATGACTCAGTGTGATTTGTTTATATTCTACTCTTTGCTGAAAAGGAGGTAAGTAACTCACGTCCTGGCAAAACCCCTTTAAGGGGTCTAGTTTTTTAGATGGAGTCATTTATTGGAGTATCTAACATACAGGCCCCTCAAAGCCATGTCAGAGCTCGACTGGTCCCTACTAAATGTATATTACAAATTTTCTTGAAAATGTGAAAATTGACTACTAAATTTCTAAGCCCCTTAATGTCGTAAAAAAAAAAAAGACATTTAACAAATGCTGCCTATAGTAGACATATGGTAGATACTAGTTATAAACTATTTTGAATGGAATAACTGTCTTACATGCAGAATTTTTTTAAATATTTTGATATTTTTCACAAATAAGGATTGTATGGGCCAAAATTTCTTACTAACTTAAAGCACAATGTGTCACGAGAAAACAATCTTTGAATCACATGGATAGGTAAAAGTTTCAAAAAGTTATTCTCACATAAAGTGTCAGATGTCAGATTTAAAAAAAAATGGGGCTCTGTCAGGAAGGTCAAAAGCAATGGGTTAATATGAGGGAAAATAGTAAAAAAATCAAAACAAAAAAAAAAGCTGTTTTCACATGTTTTATGTAACCGGTATTTTTATTTAGCATCAAAAGTGGCTCTAAAATTACGTTTTATAATTGTGTCACTTTTCCATAATGGAAATTTATATATAGATGATACAAAGTTTTAGTCAGAGCTAAAAATGACAGTTAGGGATTTTAAAGTATAATTTATTTTAATAGTTTATTGTCTGTTTATGTTTTTCTGTTACTTTGATTTTCATAATATGCCGCCCATAGGCCTCGTTCACACGGCTTATTTGGGTGCAGATTGGAGCCGTACTGCGTGCCGTATTTGCGCTGCAGTACGGCTCCAATCCGTCCCAGTAACTACAGTAATCCACAGTTCTTATAGAGAACTACGGATTCTGTCTCTCCTCCCCGCTCGGCGAATCCGCCGCGGGGGGAGAAAGTGACATGTGAATTATTTACGGCACGTACGCGCCGTAGATAATGACAGTCTATATGGTCGGTGAGCTGCCGGCCCCCCGCCCCGCTGCACGGCTGCCGGCGCAATTGCGGGGCGAAATCCGTCCCCGCAATTACGTCGGCCATAAGCCATGTGAACATTGCCATAAGGTCAAATAAAGACCTTTGAGGAGCATTTTTATATCATTTTTTTCTCCTGTCACTGGGGCTGGTATGTGAGCCCCCAGGGAAATCAAAGGTTAATACATTCCCTGCACTGCAGAGCTAATCTGGATCTGTAACAACCCAGCAGCTCAGGCAGTTACCAAGCCCCATCGGTCATGTGATCACCAGCACCAGGAGGCAGACAGGCTTGTCTGTGTATACAGCACTCATTAAACACTGTATACAAGCAATCGACTACCCCTGTCTTCTCAGTGGAGCGTCCGGCTATCGTCAATAGCCGGCTCTCCACCCATGCAGCAATTCAATTAGTGTACAGCGTGCAGAGATAAACTACCACCACCCGGACATTTAGGGGCCTTTCACACGGCTGATTTGGGCACTGATTTCAGCTGTACTGCACGCCGTATTTGCGCTGCAGTACGGCTGAAATCTGTCCCAGTCATTACGGTAATCCACAGTTCTCATTGAGAATTATGGATTCCGTCTCTCCTCCCCGCTCGGCGAATACGCCGGGCGAGGAGAAAGTGACATGTCAATTATTTACGGCGAAATCCGTCCCCGCAATTACGCCAACAATCAGCCGTGTGAACTGGCCTTTAAAGTCAACAGGCGGCCAGCAAATATTGAAAACCGGTTGTCAACTTCCTAATAAAAATTCATAGCAAGCCCCGGGTGCCCCATACAAAAAAAAGTCTTCACCTTTCTCCATTCCAGCGCTGAGTTTCTATTGTCTTCTGTTTTCCAAGTTCGTCCAAATGCAGTACTACCACTGCAGCTACTGATTGGCTTCAGTGGTCACATGCCTATGCTTACATTACCGTTCAGAGTTGTTCCAAAGGGTGATGTAAATGGGAGGCACGTGACCACTGAAACCAATCAGCAGCTGCAGTGGTAATGCCTCAATTGGAAGCAGAACACGGTAAACAAAAGGGTATGTCTACATGGAATGGTTTTTCAGTCGGATTTTGACTTGAATTTGAAAACTATCATAATCTGAATGTAAAAGCAGCCCCGTAGACCTCAATAGAAAATCCAAGCTGTATTCTTTAGCCCCAGTTTTAGGGCATAACATATACTGTTCAGTGTTTAGAGGGACAGCCGAATCCTCAAACCGCAGCCAGAAACCGTCCCTCTAAACCGTTCAAAAGACGATAAAATACCGGTCGGATTCTTTAATCAGAATCCTATCGGTATTTTGTCACTGCCGTGTGGCCGTACCCTAAGGCCTTGTTCACACGGCTTATTCTGGGACGGATTGGAGCCGTACTGCGCGCCGTATTTGCGCTTCAGTACGGCTACAATCCGTCCCAGTAACTACGGTAATCCACAGCTCTCATAGAGAACTATGGATTCCGTCGCTCCTCCCCGCGCGGCGAATCCGAAAGTGACATGCACATGCTTACGCGCCGTAAATAATGCATTGTCTATGGGGTCGGCGGGCAGCTCCCCCGCCCGCCCCCGGCCTGCCCCTTAGTCAAGCCATAGTGCGGGCGGGATCCGTCCCGCAATTACGGCTTGAATAAGCCGTGTGAACACAGCCTAAGGCTATGGCTACACTGCATCGGACAAAAAATGGCCATTTTTTTTCCGATGCAGGACCGCGGTTTTTGTCATGTTTTGCGCAAAAACCGCGGTCCCTTCTCGTTTGTTTGACATCGCTCATACAAATGTATTGTAGGGGAAGACACCAAGAAAGCCTTTCTATTCTAGTCTATGGGGACGCACGAACAATCGTATGCTTTTAGGATTTTAAAAGCGCCGAAAATATGATCGCAAGGCTATGCAGTGGAGGCATAGCCTTACTGTGCAAATACTGATTCAGAATCCTACAGTATTTTGTCCTTAGGTGTATGGACGCAGCATAAGCACTGGAACGGAAGAAGGTGGGTATAGGCTTTTTTATGAGGATTCAGGAGCTTACTAATTTTTTTTAGGAACCGGACAACCCGTGTGTGGCATGGCAGTCATCCTATAAAAAGAATTGCCCATCCGTCCTGGTGATTTGTGCTCTGTTCTAAGGGTGGCATCACATCACTCTATTAATTGCTTATTACAGAGGGCTGTGATTTATACACACATAAGCTGGCTCTCTGCAGAAGATACCATCTTTCTTCATCAGCAGCTTCCACCTCTTGATGCAGTTTCTTAAGTAGATTGTCACGTTCTGATCCAAATTTAGCTACCGTCTGCTATTTTAGATTAAAAATCCAGGTCACTTCTGCTCACAGGGAACTGTATTAGAAAAATCATGTCTTGCAGATCTTGGATACTGAACAGAATCTTGTTGGCAGCAACAAAATCTGGAGTTCCCTCAATCTGCTGTATAAGAAAATGCAAAATAATGTAAAAGTTATAATCACATAGTATAAGTCAATAGGAAAGGATTTATACAACAGAAGCATGGGGTGAACATAGGTTGACAGTTGCAGCCATGACAGTGTCTATAAGGATTGACACCCAGCTTTCCAGACACCCTGAATGGTAACAAGAATGTGCATCACTATGCAGAATGCAATTCCCCTCCCAGTTCTTTTCCTTGTAGATGTCACTGTAGTTCTAGTTATCTACTGGAGGGCTAGGAAGCGTAGGAAGAACAGTGTAACTGGGCTTGTTTACATCCTTTCCTTACAATCCTTTCCTGGGTAAGGCAGGTTTACACATTTTTTTTTCCTTACAGTTTTGATACATTTAAATTTGAATTTATTATACACACTTAAACCACATTATTATAACCACCAGCTAATATCTAGAGTGACCTCTGTGTGCAGAATGGAAATCTGCTAAACAGGTAGAGAGTTACTCAATAAGGTCCTGGTAGGTTGTCACAGGTCTATTTACCAAAAGTAAAAAGCAAGACGGCAACCTTCAGGTGAGTCTACAAAAGGAGCACCTTCAACTCACGATAAGTCACAACAAATTTAAAGCAGCAGACTTAATAAGGGGCCGTTCACACGGCTTATTTTGGGCACGGATTCCAGCCATATTACGCGCCATACTGCGCTGCAGTACGGCTGGAATCCGTCCCAGCCATTACGGTAATCCACAGTTCTCATAGAGAACTGTGGATTCCGTCTCTCCTACCCGCCCGGCGAATCCGCCGGGCGGGGAGAAAATGACATGTTCATTATCCCGGCAGGATATGAGCCGTGGATAATGGATGTCTATGGGGCCAGTGAGCTGCGCCCTCGCCCCTTATTCAAGCCGTAATCGCGGGCGAAATCCTTCCCGCAATTACGGCTTGAATAAGGCCGTGTGAACCGGGCCCAATTGTACATATTTATTTGCTTGTAATGAACAAAAATATAAAATTTAAAAATACTTGTAATTTGTAGTAAGCCTGTCTGTTGCTTTCGCAACACTATACGGGTATATTCACACGCCGTAATTACGGTAATTCATTACTCTTTTAGAGAGCTAGGAATTATGTCCATCTCCTTGGCATACAATACGCGTGTATTGAACGCCGGGAGAGAGAAGTGACATGTCACTTCTTTGCCCACTTACGTGCCGTGGATAATGAATGTGAATGGCAACGCCCTCTTGCCTCCCGTGCTTTAGAGGTACACACCTTCATAACTGATGTTCACCTCTCAACTCAGTGACAAGTGGTGCTCTGCAGTTTCCACGTTGCCTCTTTACAATGGTGCTGTTTGTCCACTCACAATACACGTTAACGACAGCAGCACGTAAGCAATTCACAAATGCACAATGTTGCCACCCTTAGCCCAAAAGCCAATAATCAGCCCTTTGTGCAACCCTGCTAAATTGTCTTTTACCCATGACAACAATGAAGCATATGTGTGCAGACATCCTTTCACACACATCAAAAGAGTCCGGTTTGTCAGGTGCAACTTGACAAGAGTATGCACTGACAAAAGCACTCCAGCCCAGAATTCATTAAGGATAGAAAAACATGCGCTTTATTCTGTCATGTTAAAATCAGCAAAACGACATACAGAAAAAATCACGCTGCCAAACGGGTTTCTACAAATGCGGGGGTACCCGCTGTAATGTCTGCAAATTTAGCATTAAAAATACTATTTTTAGTAGTGCAGATGATGCCACCAATTTCCCGATCAAGAAATTCTTAAATTGTAACAGACACCATGCTGTGTATATCATAGAATGTAACTTGTGTAATAAGAAATATGTTGGCAGCACCATTAGAAAAATAAAAACTCGCATATCAGAACATTTAGCGAGCATCAATAAACGACCGGGACAGATGTCCGGTGCTGCCAAACATTTCATAGAATATCATGAGGGAAATACAGCAAGTTTTAAATTTTATGGCATTGAATTAGTGGAGGAACCCCACCGAGGGGGAGACTGGCTGAAAAAGGTCAGACTTAGAGAGGCTTATTGGATCTTAAATCTAGGCACCAGAACAACAGCAGGTTCAAATTTTAAAACAGATTTATTGTATATTTATTAATTGTTTTACCTGCTGTTCACATGTTGCGTTTTTCATGCATGCCGGCCTCTCTACATTTTCCTCCTCTTTCCCTCCCTGGCCCTTTCCTTCCCCCCTCCCTTCTCTTTAGTTGTAGTCACGTGTCCATATTCACTCACTATGATTGGTGTACTATATGTTTTAAATGTTATGTGTCTTCCTTAGTGAATAGCAGTGAACAAGGGCATTTCCTGCCCGAAACGCGTCTGCTGTGGCAGCGTGATTTTTCGTTTTGCTGATTTTAATATGACAGAATAAAGCGCATGTTTTTCTATCCTTAATGAATTCTGGGCTGGAGTGCTTTTGTCAGTGCATACTCTTGTCAAGTTGCACCTGACACACCGGACTCTTTGGATGTTTGTTACCGCCTGGCCAGCGGAGAGCCCAGGATCACAGAAGGAGCGCATACAGGGGAAGCTTCTGGACACATTATATCGGCCGTAGGTGAGCTATTTTTTCCTTTTTTCACTTTTGCATCCTTTCACACACCTTACATACCCACCAAGCCAGCTCCATGCACTGCCAGCGTCGAAAGTAAAAAGTGGTCATAATAATGTGATTCAACGGTATATAGACACATGCATTTGTATTACAAGCATTTATTTTTATTTTTTTTAACACCTCAAAAACGCAACATGTGCTATGCTATTTTCAGTAAAATGACTGACACTGTGACAGAAACCTGGCACACCACATTATAACAATGGGGTCCACTGTGCACTGCTGTGTCCATCATGTAAGGCAATGTTTCTCCCCTCCAGTCCATGGTTCAACAACAGGTCACGTTTTCAGGATTTCCTTAGTATTGCACAGATGATATCATCATTGTCGGTGCATTCTATAGGAAATCCTGAAAACATGACCTGTTGTGGACTTTGAGGACTGGAGTGGAGGAAGACTGATATAAAGGAATCTGGCACCAATGTTATTTTCGGATTTCTGTTTCTATTTTGGACAAGAAAATTGGAAATGTACATGTGAAATAACCTTAATTAAATCCAAAGCGAAAATCCAGCACAGAAATAAAAACTTTCACTGAAAATGCATTAAAATGGGCATTTTAGGTCAGAAAAAATCTGACCTGTAATCACCACTTCGCTTATGCGTTTCAAATGTCTTGGTCACAGCTGTGATGCTAGACATCTGAAATGCATAAATGAAGTGGTGATTACATGTCATATTTTTTTCAGACCTAAAATGCCCGTTTTAATAGTTTTTCAGTAAAAGTTTATATTTTTTACTCAAGTGCTGGATTTTTGTTTTGGATTTAATACAAGTTTGCATTGGTATGTGGCCGACAGATCTGTGCAATGAATAGATTTCCGACTGCTATCTAACAAATTTACGGTGAGTTTTTTCTTTATACTTTTCTATTTTTCGAAAGCTCTAATTAGTGGGGTCCTTTGAACAGAGTAGGGGTATGTCCACACAGTAAGGGTTTTCAACTGTCAACCATCCCCATAGATGTCAATTAAAAAAAAATTCAAGCTGTAGTCTATACAGCTCAGATTTACTGATGGTCGCATTTCCAATCCATCAAAAAAAATTGGAATTTGTATTCTTCCACCCAGTTTTAGGGCGGAACATGTACTGTTCAATGCATAGGGGGACAGCCAAATCCACAAACCGCAGACAGAAACCATCCCCATAAATGTTCAAAGGATGATAAAATACCATTTGGATTCTTTAATCAGAATCTGACCAGTATTTTGTCAGTGCCGTGTGGCCATACCCTTGTGACCACTGAGCAACAGATATAGCAGTCAGTTTTGTTTTCCTGCTCCTAGGACAGAAGAGAAAAATCAAATTGACGGCACAAGTGTCCACAGAGCTCGAGAGACTCTCATCTGCATTGTGAACTCAGTTAGAGGTTTTCATTGCAGATGTTATCAACTTTGCAGGCTGCTTTTTTTTTCTGCCACAGTGACAGACACTATAATGGAAGCCTGATGGACCCTATCAAAGTGAATAGAGTCTGTTAGAAACTGTTGGTATTTGTGATGTTTTTGCTTTTATGTTATTTTATGCATTTCTGCTTCTATGACAGGACAAAAAAATGGAAATGCAAACACTGTATAACATAAGCTCTACTCATTGTTGCACAAAAATTCTCTCCATCTCTTCTGGGCATCATCTGAATTGTATAATTTTGTAGCTAGTATCTTGTTGGTTAATGTGGGACTTGTTGGCAGGGCTCTCGCGTATCTCTGGTCTACGTGCTGTCACGGGTGCGCCTGCGAACCCCGTCCCGGGTCACAGGCGCACCCGTGGTCCCTGCATGAGTGGCACCGCCGCCTGCATGTCGGGCGGCGGGCACGCTCACCCTGCTGGCCGGGTCCCTGCCTACTTACCCGGCCACGCTCCTGCTGCAGCTCCAGTCTCCCGGCGCGCGCATCGCCGCTCCCTAGTGCGCGCGCGCTCCGGCTCTTTGAAATTTAAAGGGCCAGCGCACCGGTAATTGGATATTGCCGGTCGCTGCCCTTATTTAAGCCTGCCCCTTCCTGAGTCTTGTGCTGGATCATTAGTGCCTATAGCCTATAGAGAAAGTGTTCCTAAGCCTTGTTTCGTTACCGTGTACCGTACCGTTTGCTTCCGTTCCTCGACCACAAATCTTGCCGCCCTCCCTGACCTTCTGCCTGTCCACATCTACGAACCATAGCCGCCTGTCCTGACCTTCTGCCTGTCCCCAACTACGAGCCTGCCTGACGATTTTGTACCACGCTACACCTCGGCTGCCTCCGCAAGCAAGTCACGTCAGGTGTAGCGACCTGGTAGACTCCCGCCGCAGCAAGTCCATCCCGCTTTGCGGCGGGCTCTGGTGAAAACCGGGACCTACTTAGATTCCGCTCCCTGGCGTGGCTTACGCCATCGCTTGCGGTGGCCCAGAGGATCCACTATCTCCGATCGTGACAGTAAGATCCGGCCATGGATTCCGCCAAGGTGCCTAAGCCGCCCGACACTAACCTCACCACCATTGTGGCTCAGCAGTCGCAACAGATTGCTCAGTAAGCCCAGCCATCTCTCCGCCATGATGCAGCATTTCCTGGCCGCTCAGCAGCAGCAACCCGCTCCCGTGGCTCCCGCTGCTCCTTCGGTTCCTGCTCCGACCGCTGGTCCTAGGCTCCGTCTGTCTATGCCGTCCAAGTTCGATGGGGACTCCAAGGCTTGCAGGGGCTTTATCACCCAATGCTCCCTGCATATTGAATTAATGGGCAACCAATTCCCTACCGAACAGTCAAAGGTGGCGTTCGTGCTCAGCCTTCTTTCCGGGAAAGCCCTGGCCTGGGCTACCCCCCTCTGGGACAGGGACGACCCGGTCACAGCCAACCTTGCTACATTCCTCACCGAGTTCAGGAGTTTTTTTGAGGAACCTGCCTGGGCTTCTTCTGCCGAGACCCCCTTGCTAGACCTGCGCCAAGGGGACTTATCTGTAGGCGATTATGCTATACATTTCCGCACTTTGGCTTCCGAATTATTTTGAAATGAAGCGCCGTTGACGGCCACCTTCAAGAAGGGCCTCTCCAGCCGCATCAAAGATGCCTTGTCTGCCCGGGACCTCCCGTCTTCCTTGAGTGACCTTATCTCCCTGGCCACTCGGATTTACATCCGCTTCTCGGAACGCCAGGAAGAGCTCCGGCAAGAATGAAAACAGACTAGACCCCGTCGTCTCCTTCGTCTGGCTCCAGTATTCCAAAGGCCGCCACAGTTGCCCTCTCTGCCTGCTGCCGAGGAGGCCATGGAAGTAGATAGAGCCCACTTGTCTGCACCAGAGCTAACCAGAAGACGTGAGGAGAATCTTTGTCTGTACTGTGGCAGTTCAGACCATTTCCGCAGATCCTGCCCCCTGTGCCCTCAGCGTCCGGGAAACGGGCGCCCCTAGGGTACGTGGGAGAGGCGTCCCTACGTGAGAGCAAGGCCTCTACTCGTCTGACCAGGCCGTGACCATTGGCACTGGTCAGGTTCCCAGTTTCACGTTGCTGCTTTCCTGGACTCTGGGTCGGCTGGAAATTTCTTGGACGCTGCCCTGGTGTCCCAGCATAATCTCCCTGTGATCCGCCTGGAGAAGCCCCTACTCATCTCCTCTGTCAGTGGAGAGATTCTCAGGGAACCAATTCGGTTCCGCACTGAGCCTCTGGTCCTACAAGTAGGGGTCCTGCACAAGGAGAGACTTGCATTTTACGTGCTACCCCGTTCTTCCTCGTCCATTCTCCTGGGTCTCCCGTGGTTGGATGGGCGAAGTCTTGAGTTGGGGTTCGGAGTGTCAGTCTCGCTGTTTGGTGGCACCTCGCCTGGTGCTTACCACTTCTCCAGTACCGTCTAAGCCTCTGGTGGGCCTTCCCGCACCGTATCAAGTTTTTGCAGACGTCTTCTCCAAGAAGCAAGCGGAGACATTGCCGCCCCATCGCCCATATGACTGTCCTATTGATCTTCTGCCCAGGACGTCTCCTCCACAGGGCAGGGTTTACCCTCTGTCGGTACCTGAGACCTTGGCTATGTCTACCTATATCAAGGAGAATCTCCAGAAGGGGTTCATACACAAGTCCTCCTCTCCAGCTGCGGCCGTGTTCTTTTTCGTGGCTAAGAAAGAAGGTACCCTACGTCCTTGCATAGACTATCGAGGGCTCAACAAGATCACGGTAAAGAACCGCTATCCTCTGCCCCTGATCACGGAGCTTTTTGACCGGCTACGAGGTGCCAAGATATTTACTAATTTGGACCTGCGAGGGGCTTATAACCTCATACGGATACGTGAGGGGGATGAATGTAAGACCGCCTTCAGCACTCGCAACGGGCACTTCGAGTACCTGGTCATGCCCTTCAGACTCTGCAATGCCCCAGCCATCTTCCAAGAATTTGTCAATGACATATTCCGGGACCTCCTGTACACGTGCATGGTTGTCTACCTGGATGATATTCTGGTGTTCTCTCCCAACCTTGAGTCCCATCAAGTTCACGTACGACAGGTCCTCAGACATGTAAGGGCCAACCGCCTCTATGCTAAGCTCGAGAAGTGTCTGTTCCATCAGCAGAGCCTCCCATTCCTCGGCTACATCATTTCTGACAGGGGCCTGCAGATGGACCCTGCTAAGTTGTCTGCCATCCTACAGTGACTGCGCCCCGTGGGTCTCCGAGCCATACAGAGATTCCTGGGGTTCGCCAACTATTACGGGCAATTTATACCACATTTCTCCTCGCTGGTATCTCCCATAGTGGCATTGACCAAGAAGAACGCCAATCCAAAGCTCTGGCCACCAGCGGCAGAGGAAGCCTTCACCAAGTTAAAGTCTGCCTTTGCCTCTGCGTCTGTGCTCTCCCGGCCAGATACAGAGAAACCGTTTTTCCTCGAGGTCGAAGCCTCCTCGGTGGGGGCCGGGGCTGTACTCTGCCAGAAAGGGCCCAAAGGCAAGACCCTCACTTGAGGTTTTTTATCTAAAATTTTTTCCTCTGCAGAAAGAAATTACTCAATCGGCGACCGGGAGTTATTGGCCATCAAGCTGGCCCTGGAGGAATGGCGGTATCTCTTGGAGGGGGCTCGTCACCCAGTCAACATCTATACCGACTTGTTATATCTCCAGACGTCTCAACGCTTAAATTCACGCCAGGCTCGTTGGTCCCTCTTCTCCCGATTTAATTTTCTCATTCATTTTCGCCCTGTGGAACGAAATGTCAAGGCCGATGCTCTCTCCCGTGCTCATCTCTGCCGCGCCTGTAGACCTACAACTTATTTCTCCTGGCAAGACATATGTTCATCCGGCTCTTCGGAAGAAGATACTATCGTGGGGTCATTGCTCCCGTATGGCTGCGCACCCAGGAGTGCAGAGGTCTTGCTCCCTCATCTCTCGGTTTTACTGGTGGCCGGGTCTAGTCCAGGATGTTCGTGAGTTCATGGAGTCCTGCATTTCCTGTGCCCGGAACAAGTCCCCTCGTCTCAAGCGGGCAGGTATGCTCCTTCCACTACCGATACCCAGCTGTCCTTGGACCCATGTGGCCATGGATTTTTTTATCACGGATCTCCCTCCTTCCTCTGGTAACACCGTGATCTGTGTGGTTACAGACCGGTTTTCAAAAATGTCTCACTTTATTCCTCTGCCGGGTCCACCCTCGCCTTGGCAGTCTATTTTTTCTACATATTTTCCGGCTGCATGGGCTTCCTCGGCACATAGTGTCGGACCGGGGTGTCCAATTTGTCTCCAGATTCTGGCGCTCCCTCTGTAACCAGCTACAAGTGAAACTGGACTTTTCTTCAGCTTACCACCCCCAGTCTAATGGGCAAGCGGAGAGAGTTAACCAGACCCTAGGCTGCTACCTGCACCACTTTGTCTCCGCGCCCCAGTATGATTGGTCTAGTTTGTTGCCCTGGGCTGAGTTTTCCGATAACTCCTTGGACTCGGAGTCCGCTGGAGCTGGTCCTTTCTTCATTGTCTATGGGCGACATCCCCGCCCACTCCTCCCCCTTTCTGTATCCTCTGAGGTTCCTGCCGTGGAGGAGCTGGTCCAGGACCTGACAGCTATCTGGAAGCAGACGCACCATTCTCTGCTCCAGGCTTCCGCTCGTACCAAGGCGCAAGCTGACAAAAAGCGAAGACCCCCGCCGATCTTCTCTCCTGGTGACAAGGTGTGGTTGTCGGCTAAATATATCCGTTTCAAGGTTCCCAGCTTTAATCTGGGTCCCCGGCTCCTGGGTCCGTTCGAGGTGCTTAAGCGCATTAATCCATTGGCATACAAGCTCCGCCTTCCTCCCACTAGGAGGGTCCCGAACTCCTTCCATGTCTCTCTTCTAAAATCGGTCATCCTAAATCGCTTCTCTCGGGTAGTTGCTCCTCCCACTCCTGAGGCCGATGCCACCAATGTCTTTACGGTAAAGGAGATTCTAGATATGAAGATGGTCAGAGGGAAGCGTTTTTTTCGCATTGACTGGAAGGGGTTCAGGCCCGAAAAGAGGTCCTGGGAGCCAGAGGACAATATTCTGGACCGTAACATCATTCAGAAGTTCCTTCAGGCCAGAAAGAGGGGGAGGCCGAAGGGGGGGGTACTGTGACGGGTGCGCCTGCGAACCCCGTCCCGGGTCACAGGCGCACACGTGGTCCATGCACGAGCTCTAGTCTCCCGGCACGCGCGTCCCCGCTCCCTATGGCGCGCGTGACGGCTCTGTGAAGTTTAAAGGGCCAGCGCACCGGTTATCGGGTATTGCCGGTCGCTGCCCTTATTTAAACCTGCCCCTTCCCGAGTCTTGTGCCGGATCTTTAGTGCCTATAGCCTATAGAGAAAGCATTCCTAAGCCTTGTTCTGATTACCGTGTACCGTACCGTTTGCTTCTATTTCTCAACCACGAATCTTACCGCCTGCCCTGACCTTCTGCCTGTCCCCGACTACGAGCCTGTCTGACGATTTTGTACCACGCTACACCTCGGCTGCCTCCACAAGCAAGTCACGTCAGGTGTAGCGACCTGGTAGACTCCTGCCGCAGCAGGTCCATCCCACTTTGCGGCGGGCTCTGGTGAAAACTGGGACCTACTTAGATTCCGCTCCCTGGCGTGGCTTATGCCATCGCTTGCGGTGGCCCAGAGGATCCACTATCTCCGACCGTGACGTGCACAGTTTTTCAGATGAGGTTATTAACTTTCAGGGCTCTTCGCCAAACATTTTTCATTCCTAATATCTCCACAATATCAGGACTAGGGCTAGATTCCAATAGTTTTTCTTTTATAGGTTATTTTTTATATGTACATTGGGTTTGTTATATATTTAGTACTGTTTTATTGTGCAACTTTGTATTCAGAATTCATTCACAGAAGCCCCAGTCTCCAGTGGGGATGCCAGATGACATAGGTCCTAAGGGCCATCACAACCTGAAGGCTTCTGCCACCAGCTTTTCTTAAAGAGGGCCTGTGACACCTCCTGACATACTTATGTTCCTTGTGAAATAACAATATTGGAGCATCTTCTTTTATAACTCTGTGTTAAGTGTGTTTTTCCTCTGTTATTCCTTCTAGTAGGATCAATCTGTCATATGGGTGTTAACAATTGGGGGTATGTCTGAGCATAGCCTGATATTATCCAATCAGAGTCAGTGTGGGCAGGGTCACACCCCTCTGTAAGGGAACTCAAGTATTTACTAAAAGAAACATGTCAGGAGACTGGGACACAATTATGTATGGAGCGAGCGCTAAAGGGGAGCCTGTTTATACACGGAGGGGATAAAAAGGTTCATTTGCGGCAGCAGGGGGGAAAGTGAACAGAGTGGCGTTGGGGGAGATTAGATTCCAGCTTCCACCACCAGCGCTGCATTCTATTGACAGCATCCTATGTCGGATGCTGTCAGATGAGCGATGCCCCGGTGCACTGCTGGGCGTGGAGGGAGAAGCAGGTAGAGCTCAGCAGAGCACTGACTGCTATGCAGACTACTGGCTGCTCTTCTGGACAGGTAAGTATATTTCCTGAGAGTAGAGGAGGTTTTGTTGGGGGAAAGGAGTTGGAAGTGGGAGGGGGTTCAAAGTGGACAGGAACGGAGTTGTGTGGGGAAGGGAGTTTAGATTAAAGGGGTTGTATAATTTCATTAAATGGTCTTCAGAATAAGGGGACAGTGAAAACAAGCAACTTTGCAATTGGATGTCATTTGCAAAGCTGTCCTGTTTTCACTGTCTCCCTTATCTTCGTTTTCTGTAAACACTGTTCCCCAGTGCTGGTCTGATCCCACCTCCTTTCATTTCATTGGCTGACGGCTCTACTAATTTACGGCCCCCAGTCGTAATCACGGGAACGTGCATTCCTGCTCTCACACTCAGAATAAGGGGCCGGCAACAATTTCACACTGTTCAGCTAGCTCCCAGTGACACTGCAGCTGCTTCTACAATCAGAAAACAGCAGAATTGTGCCTCGGTGCCTAATGTTTCTGTGTGTAAACATAGAAGGGAGAGGGATCTGTGGTCTGGATGAGTTCATAGAAGACTGGATTCAACTGTAACAAACGTCCAGCTGTGAGAGGAGAAATGATCAGTGCTCTGAGTTCATAGAAGACTGTCTAGACTGAATGCAGGCCTGTGGTATGTAAACAGCTCTTACAAAATAAGACTGCATAGGGAGAGGACAGTGACATGTGGACCCGGGTGGGGGGGGGGGGGAGGACACACTGACTGGGGAGCGAGCATGAACAGTGAAGGGGGGATGATGTCATCCCCCTTCAGTAAAGAAGCACCCAGCTGGGAGGGGAAGAAACGCCCCTGGATTTCAGGAACTGAGAAAATCTAGCTTCAAGAAAACAGCCGAACTGATGAAGCGATACATCCCCTTTAAGTAGGGAGGACTTGGTGGGGGAGGCAGCTTAGAGCAGGGAGTAGTTGGTGGATGAGGGAAAGTTTAGAGAGGGAAAAATAAAGGTAGGGGTTAGAAGTTTAGTGTTTCAAGGGTGAGAGGTGGGGGTGGGTTAGGATATGGAAATGGGTAGGGGCTGCATACCTCCCAACCATCCCGGATCCTGTGGGACAATCCTGGATTCATCTGTGGTCTTTGGCAGTTGGAGGTAGGTTCTGGGGATCCATGGCACATGCCCCAGGGACTGCCCTGTCTTTTTAACTGTCCTCAGGACACACAGTTAAAATATATTTGCTAGCAACCCTGGACTAGGAGAGTCGGCAAGCGTCCACAGCCGACTAGTGCTTTTTATATTACTGGCACCAGTTATGTCCCGTTCCCCACAGTAGGCACCCAAGCAAGACCTTGTGGAGAACACACTATGTAAAATAAATCCATAAAAAAAAATAATAATTTTTTATAAAATCAATAAAATGGCAACTTTTAGCCCTACCACCAATGACCCTAAAACTATATACCACCTAAATAAAACCTTCCATCATAGAAAAGTGACACAATTACAAAACTTATTTTTGCACAACTTTTTGCAAAAAAAATCTGAAAAACAATTTGGCAATTTTTACTGTTTTCCCTGATATTATAATTTAAAAGAAAAATTATGTTTAATTATCACAAACACAAAGCCTCATATATCGAAGAAGAAAGGTGAAAAAATTTGAATTCTACTTCGAGGAAGCATTATGGCGTTCAAACCGACAAGAACTAAAACAAATGGAAATGTGCTTGGTCAAGAACAGGTCTAAATGTCCTGTTCAGGAACTGGTTAAAACACCATGTAGAAAAAGCAGGTTACATTTATATCCCTGGGATCGATTATTTGACTAAACTGTTACATCCATAAAAGTAAATTATTAAATTAAAGTCAGATGGGAGATTTACAGAACAGTGGGGGAGACAGAAAGAGGAGGGGTAGAAAGAGAAGAAAGGTTGGGATGGGACAGTGAGACAGTTATGGGGGGCAGTGACGAGGAGAAAGAGAAAAGAGTGAAGGAAGGACGGAGTGACAGACGGAGAAAAATTACATGAAAGATGTGGGGAGAACGAAGGGGAAGGAGTGGTGGGAAGAGAAAGAGACGTGGGAAAGGATAAGACTGACGGAGTATGAGAAGAATAGAGGGCAGATAGAGAGGTGGAGGACAGCAAGAAGAAGAAATAAAAGAGGTTCACAGGAAGTGTTGGGAAGAGAGTGGATTCCGCAGAGAAGGAGGGAGAGGAGGAGAGTTGGGTTAACTGCAACAGAAGAGACTGAGCAAGATGGAGAAGGAAGTAAGAAGAAACAGTGATAGTAAAATAGTGAGACATAAAGCTATAAGGAAAAGAGAGGATAGAGGGGAGAGAGGGGTGGGGGTGAAAGGAACAGTATGAAAGAGAAGACAGAGGGATGGCCTATGATCAGATGTTGCAGAACTTGCACCACTAAACAACTTTCAGTAGAGTGCAAGTGAATGCAATTTTTCAAAGCCTCATTGATTTACAAGTACAAAAAAAATCTATATGGATCTTAGAGCATGCTGCTGATCTCCAAATCTCCAGCATGCTTGTAAGTCTTTTCCAGAGTATGAACACAGCCTATGAGGGGTCAAATGGCAGTGGTGGTATTGCAGTCAATCCAGTGTGTGCAGGGCAGTACCCTCTATTCGGTGGTGATGGTACGAGGGGCCTAAGGGTGACCGCCTCGCTAAAGAGATATAATATGACAACAATCCAGTGCTTGCAGAATCAAAACCACTTTACACAGATGAGGAACTTCAGGCTTAGTGTTTACAGAAAATTTATCAATGTTCACAAAACTTGGCGACTCTCACTTGAAGGAAAAGTATCAATTTAACGGTTGCAGCTTGTGGTTCTGATAAGGCAATATCACTAACGGCTTCTGTCCCCTGATCCTTGGGCACCATGATACAATCTCTAGATATAACCAGCCTTAGTACCCACAGCTCATTATTATACAGTCTCTATCAGTAGGCCCTTCACTAGGGTTAAACAATTCTTTAGTTGCAACAGCACTACTCACTCAGATGATACCCTTCACACCAAAAGTCTTAGGTGCTCAAGGTCCATCAGTGAAGTTTATTCTTGGAGACCACCAGTGAGGTTGACTGGGCCCACCAGTGGAGTTGATTCTTGGGGCCCAACCAGTAGAGTTGATTCTTGGATCCTACCAGTGCAGTTGATTACTGGGGTCCACCAGAGGAGTTGATTCTTGGGGCTCACCAGTGGAGTTGAATCCTAATGCCCACCAGTGGAGTTGATTCTTAGGACCACCCTACAGTTTCTGTATATGACTGCACATGACCCTTGCACGCTGCCTCTTGTTTTTTTACCTCTCTTTCTCTGCCTTCTCCCGGGAATGCCTGTCATACCCAGGGGCCCACCAAGGGTTCCCTTTGTTCCCCTGTAGGCCATTCTATTCCTGTTCTGGGCAATAGCTATATCTCAGACAGGTTTATCTCTTTTAATGTCTCCACTACCACTGCCCTCACTGTCACCAACAGGAAATGCACAACACACTTCTCTGCCCTGCCCACACTCTCAAACTGTGACTCCCAGCAAATCTTCTAGGCTGTTCGTCTCACAGTGCTATCACTCTTACTCAGGCTGTCTTTTCCATTGGGTAGGGTAGGCGGTTGCCAGGGGGCTCTTCCAGGCAGCCGTCTACCCTGCCAAGTGGTGTCACCCGGTTCCTGCGGCAGGTCCAGGCGGCACATCTGTGTGCAGACCTGGACCCACCGTGTCTCCTGTGCCATTGTTTCTCCTAGGCCCCTACAGAGGGGCTGTATCCTACAGGGGGGCTATAACATACAGGGAGGGCTATAACTTACAGGGGAGCCTATAACCTATAGATTGGCTATATCCTACAGAGGGCTATAACCTAAAGGTGGGCTATATCCTACAGGGGAGGGGTCTATAACCTACAGGAGGCTATAAATCTCCCTACAGGGGGCAGCATATCTACCTACTTAATGGTGGGCAACATTACTACCTACTTACTTAATGGGGGGCGCCCATACCAGAGGTAGGAATTGGTAGGGTAGTGCTGATAAAGAAGAAGTCTAAGATGTTTGTGTGGTAAATTCTGCAGGGATGAGTTGCGGCCGGGAGACGTCGTCATGGCGGTCTAGACCGGATGGAGAAGAAAAGGAAAAAAAGAGCAATTCAGAGAATGACTGATCAGATAGCACGTCTCCTGTGAGTCCCTGGATGTCATTGGTTGTTTTACATCTCTGTTAGATCAGTGCTGTAGTCACTGTCATGTGATGGTGACCTGAGCTGGTGTCTGACCACTATGCGGTCTCTGTATGGTGGTGTTGTAGATTATAAGTTTGTTATCGATAATGTATATATTTGTTCCTGTGTGTGGTTGTGTTTTTTGGGGGCCCAGTGCACAGCTCTTCCCAGCCCATAATGTAGTAAAGACGGACCTGCTCTTACTCTTGTCCCAAGTCTCTCTTACAAACTCAGAAAACACATCACAGACCCCATCACATGGCAGAAACCCATCTGTTTTATGAGATCATGGGATCAAGCCCACAGTTTTACATAATCTCTTACTTGCCAATCAGCTTTGTCTACTGGCATCTCTAAGTGTGGAGTTTGGGGTTTTGATTCTGTCCACACACTACATTCATGACTCCTCCACATAGTCCGGACCCTGCTAGTCAAAACAGCATTATTGCTCCTCCACCAGGCAACCCAGCTTCACATGAACCTGCATGTAAGGCACTTTACACACTTGCGTCTGAGGTTTTGTTCGAAACCTCCATTGCAATTTTTGTTGGGAACGATGGAAAAAGTAACGTAGCATGCTCTGCTATTTTTTTCCAAGAAAACAACAGACACCACAGCTGAAACCTGAAGGACTCCATTGTAGTCAATGTGGTCCATCAGACACCACTGGTGTCCATTGTACAATGGAGGTACCAAACGGAACCTCTGATGCAGATGTAAACCGGGCCTAAGGAGGCTAAAAGAGGTAAGGGGTGAACTGTGCATGGCATTGTGAAGTCACCATTCGTACAGACTGACAAATGTGGTACAGAATGAGAAATGTAATGGTAATGTTATTCCTTATGTGCCTTTTTTGCAGAAGGTGGCAATGAGGAAGATAACCCTGGATAACCATGAAGTAGAGAGCAGAGGCTAGTATGGGAAGTAGTAAGTAGGAAAGAGACAAGTGAACTCTCCTGACCTTTATGATGAGCTACCACTGGTACAGAAATAATTGCAATGGACAACCAAGACTACGGGTTGGGCCAACTGAGACTGAACGAGGGAGAGCATGAACTACGCAATTTCCAACAGTGACATAAAGAGTAGCGAAAGAGACAGCTAAGGACAGAAAACTTCTGGTCTAAAAGTGGAACATCAGTTAGGCTGGACGCACACAGGTTGGATTTGCTGCGGTCTGTGATATCAAAGACAGCTATAAAGATAATAGAGTATGTTGTTCCCCTGACGCAAGGAGAAAACACTGGCCCTTGTTTACTAAAGTTGCGCACTTTTTGCACAGCATGTTCCAGACACATTTCTTATGTGCTTAAAGGGGTTTTGCCACAATGTAATGTTGATGTGGGATCCTCCAAAATTTAATCACTTTTCTAAATATATCCGATTACAAAAAGTGAAGCCTGTGAGAGCTACAGCATTGCTCAGTCCTCCTTAGTTACCTGAAAGTTTACATTAGTCACGACCAGAGGAGCTGATCTGGCCCAGTGCGTGTTTGCACTTCTTATCTGATAACAAGGAACATGAATGAGCTTTCAAGGGGCTGGGGAGAAATGTGCAGTGTATGAATCTGTCTGCTGTATAGAAAATCCACTGTTGTAATTTTAATATTTGAGTGAACTTTTGAGATGCTCCCTTCTTCCTCACTCTCTGCTCACCCCTGCAGTTCATGACTCAGTATGATTTGTTTATATTCTCCCCTGAGCTGATAAGGAGGTAAGGAACTCACTTTTTGGCAAAACCCCTTTAAGACAGCTTCTGCATGCTGCTCGACAGGTGGGCGTAGCTTCCAAGAAGTGGGTGCAGCTTCCAAGAAGTGGGTGCGGCCATGATATGACATGCTGTGCCAAAATTCTGGTATAGAAAGTAAGCCAAAAAAAAAAAAAAACTGGTCTAAAAGTAAGACAATTCTAAAGCTGCACCAATTTATCAAGCAGCATGAGCCACTTTGATGAATCTGATGTATATTTAAGTTTATGCTGTCTATCCTTTAGTAAATGAGGGCCACTGTGTGTGAGAATATGTTGCTGCAGCAGAACCATGCCTTCTAAAATGGCCTGACTCTATAAGAGGGGTCACCTGTACTTTCCATGTGTTGGGACAGCTCACATGTTCCGGCCATCATTTGCATTATAGGTTGTTTTTTTTTCACTCCGCATCCTACAGATGTTCTGGGTTCTACATTGAGAAGTCCCATTTAAACAGTCTGCTGTGCTGTAGTTGCCCTTTAAGCACCAGCAGTGGCTAAATACTGATGAGACTTGCATAACACAAAACCTAAATCCAATCTGTACGTTGAGCTAACATAAACGAATGAAGGATAAAAATTTGATAGCAATATGTTAGGAAGTAATTGTTCATCTGCTTGCAGCTCACTTCTGGCTGCTGAAAAACTCATTTCAAATCATATCTTAAACCTGCGTAAAGGTGTCACATGTGCGCTTCCATTACCCCGACAGTGACGACTTGCATCATGGCATACCTACAGGGAATATGAGCTTGCGTCAGTCTGACCTTTCTTGCCTGCAGTTAAAATGATGTTGAATACGTGGAACAAAAGTCTTGCGGGGAGGAGGGAGTGATAGCACTTTATATAAAGACTAACCAAATGCAAATCATAGGGTCTGTCTGATCCCTGTTCAGATGATCATTAACATTCATGTGTATTCTCATTTGATCCTCATCCTCAGCTAAATCCCAGTTGGATAATGGAGCTTTATTTATCGGAAAAGTCTGGCTTTTGTCAGTGGGTTTAACCCGTTAAAAGAATAATGAAAGCCTTGGCCTATCTGCAAATGTTGGAGTGTGCGCTTGAAATGTACAGATTTTATGTCCTGTTGCTTTAAGAGCACTAACGTATTCTGCAGCGTTGTTCAGAGAATGCCACCTATAAATATAATAGTTCATATATATATTTTTTTAAATATATATTAAAAAATATATAAATTTTATATTATTTTGAGCCATATGTACATAGCAGTCGTTTCAGGGAAGGGTGCGTTGTTTAAAAAAAAAATAATAATAATAGAATGCCATATGGAGAGGCCCTGACTGCATCATAGAGCTTTATAGAAAAGCTTATGGCAAAGCTCTGTGTTGTAATTAGATAAATGCTGTACATCTGAAATTGTGCAGAAGATAATATTGCTTTAAAGGGGTTGTCTCGCTACAATGATTGGGTTTTAATTAAAAGATCTTTAAAAAAAACCCAACAGCTTTTCAAAAATGTTCCCTTACAAATGTCCTCACTGTTTTTAGCAAACCCTGTTAGTATTACACATCAGCTTCTCCCGATCTTTTATAGTAAGCCGACCTTTTTACCTTATCTTTTCTGCTGTCAGGTCCCGAAGACTCATCACCTTTGGGAAAACAAAGGGGGGGAGCAAGAGCCCCTCCCACCAGAATGCTTTTTTGTTTGTGGGGGGAGGGGGAGGGGGGAAATCTGGCGTCCCGGTCCCCAGCTGCCTGGATTAACCATGTGTGGCCCCGCTTCCTCTTGCTCTCCTACACAGATTGATGTGACAGCAGTGACCCTGCTGTTTTTCTATAATCAAGATTTTGTCTTTTTTGGGAAAGTGACTATACTAATTGGGTATACAAATCAGGGATTGAATACTTTTTTGCCTCCTTTATTAGGAGACATCCTGAATATAGTAAACCCCCGCCCTTGTTGTTCTGGAGATTGGGTTTAAACTAAGCAAAGGGGTATAAAGGGAAAACCCTGCATCCCCCTCGCTTCCCATTAGCACACAGCTTCATATTCCTCCTAAAACTCCTAGATCAGGGCCCCCTCCGCAACAGACCTTTGGGGAGGCACACACAGGGTGAAAATATTAGAGCAAACCCCCCCCCCCCCCCCCCCCCCCCCCCTGTAAGAAAAATTTTCGTAGCTGGCCCCGTGTGCGATGGGAGGGGGGGAGAGGGGGGCGAACAGACAGACAACTAGCACCCCCCTCAGTTCAACTTACCAGGGGGCACTGACCGGCGAAAGCCGTAAAAGACAACTCCTTTAAGCTGTAGAGGGTTTTTTACAAGGGACCCGCAAAGCTGCCTAGAAACCCCCGGGATGTTACAAAAAAACACATTAACCCCCACTAGTTAGTTCAAACAAACCCATTTGGCACTATAGAGTAATATTTGTTGTCGTTGTATTGGATCACCCAATTTAGAAGGAAGGGCCAAGGGCCCGCAACTAGTTTTGATTTTTCCCAAAAATTTACAACAGTCGGGCCCCAGTGGGGAAATATATTTGCCACTAGTATAAAAATTTTCTCTGATGTCAGGGAACCCTATCTTAGAGAGGATATTAAAGGAATGAGAGAAGCCCGAGCTCTGTGAAAGTAAGGGGTTTTAAAAAGTAGAGGGAGAGAAGCGACTTGGAATATAGGGTTAATGGTAGAGGAAGAAGCTGAGCTCTTGATATAAGAATTATATATAAGGGGAGAACTAGCTCTGTGATATATAGGGTTATATGATGGGGGGAGAGAAGCGAGCTCGTGAATATAGGGTTATATGTAGAGGAGAAAGCAGCTCTGTGATATAAGGTTTTTAAAGATAGAGGGAGAAACGAGCTCTGTGGTATATGGGTTATATGATAGAGGGAAGAAGCTGAGCTCTGTGATATATAGGGTTAAATGATAGAGGAGAGAAGCTGAGCTCTGTGATATATAGGTTATATGCTAGAGGAGAGAAGCTAGCTCTGTGATATATAGGGAAAATTTTGCTAGAGGAGAGGAGCTGACTCTGTGATGAAATTTGGGTTATATGATAGAGGGAGAGAAGCTGAGCTCTGTGATGTATTGGGTTATATGATAGAGAAGAGGAGCTGAGCTCTGTGATGTATTGGGTTATATGATTTAGGGCAGGATTTCTGAGTAAACAGCAGAGAAGATACTGACAGAACTTCTTTAGTGACAGTGCAAGTTCTGCTTAGCCCACATACAGTGGCTGACAGTTTTCTCTGCATCAATGTGGGTATAGAGTAAACTGTCCATCACGTGAAGTGAGGGAAGGACAGGGCTCTGTAACTAGCCTGTTCACAGATGCATCAATAGAAATTTTGGATGACAGGAAATGATCACACAGAGTAATATTTTAAATTAGTAAAACACAAAACTCTACAGTACGGTATATAAATTTGGTATTTTTATTGCAGTGTATGTCGTACAAATTAATCCTAAAAACAATGGCAAAAGTGTTTTTTTTTTTTTTAAATCCAACTCCATAAATATATATTATTGAGTTATTATTGACATTGGACCCTATATAAGTTTTTTTTATAGGATTAATTTTTTTAAACAACACTAATGTACCATGTAATATATTCAGAAACTTTTGGCTGCAGATGGCAGACAAAAGAGGTACGTCAAAACAAGCAATATACAAAATAAAGACCTGCTCGTCTGAGCACTGACAGTAGTATTCCTTACTACAGGCTTGATGCTGTGGTGTAGCCTCTCAGGCCCAAACTTCCTGGCCTGTAAATGCAGGCTAGCTGACATATAAACCAGCTAAATCCTGACCTGGAACATAGGAAGCAGTCACCCACCCAACACTTTGACTGCTCCTGGTAAAAGCCATCCCGGACTAAGCTGTGTTACCACAGCTAAACATGTGCCAATCACCTACCGCAGCTGACACAAAGTGACGGCTTCTACCTCACCGTGGCCAAGTTTCTTGGTGACGTGCGTTAGTCTCACCATATCTGGGCGAGAACTCTGGGGGCTATGTATACCCTATTCACCACCTTACCAGTCATAAAATTATATATTGTGTGTATATATATATATATATATATATATATATATATATATACACACACACACACACATACATACAGCTCTATATGTAAATATACTGTATGTGTGTATATATATATATATATATATATATATATATAATATAATATATATATATATATATAATATATATATAAATATTAAAATCTATTTTTAAGTTTCTAATATATCATATGGTACAAAAACAGGTTATTTAAAAGTATTAGTCCTGTAAAAAAAAAAGGCCTCATATAGGGTCCAATGTAAATAATGACACTGTGTACGGTGCTGTGAAATATGATGGCGCTATATAAGGCCGTGTTCACACGGCTTATTCCCGATGGATTTGTGAGCCGGATTGCGCTCACAAATCCGGCGTGAATAAGGGGCGGGGCGGGGCCGGAGCGCGGCGGGGGCGCCGCTCTCCGGCCCCATAACAATGCATTGTTTTATGGCGCGTAAGCGCCGAAAAATAATGTGGCATGTCATTTTCTTCCCCCGCGGCGGATTCGCCAAGCGGGAGGAGCAACGAATCCATTTGTTTCTGTATGAGAGCATGGATTACCGTAATTACTCCAACGGATTGGCGCCGTACTGCAGCGCAAATCCGGCGCGGAGTACGGCGCCAATCCGCAGAGAAATAAGCCGTGTGAACGAGGCCTAAAAGTATAAAATAAAATTTCAAAAAAGTTATGGCTCTTGGAAGGGGAGTTTAAACAAATAAAAACCCTGAATATCGGCTGTAGAAGGAAGGAGTTAAAAAAAAAAAAAAAATAATCGATCCAGCAGTTTCTTAAAAGAAGTGGACTCCCCCTAGACTTTTATATTCTGGAGTATATCAAATTTTAGGGAAACCTTGTAAAGCAATATGAAAGGCTATACTATACTCTGGCTATGCTGCTGCTCTAATAATCCTTATGAATCACATCAGTAAATGGAGATCATTTCCTGCCTGCAGCACACCTGAATACAGAAAGCAATAGAACGAGATCTTCTGCGATCTTTATTCACACTAAGTCGGCACCTTTCTATGACAAGTTTGGAAGTGACGGCTTCTATAAAAGCTTTGGCTACTTGCGGGAGTTAACAATGAATAAATCATCAATGTTGGATGGTGACAGGCACAGCTGGAGTCTAGTACAATGCCTGTGTTGTAGGCCCCTGACATCCTCTTCTTCCTTCACGGTTGCTGTGAAAGCCTGGGATATCCTTCATTGTTTCCACTCAGCCATTTAGAAAAAAATAGAAGCCTTAAAAATACCAGAGCCATTGGGTCTTATAAATAATTAGTAGTCATGGTGGGAGGAGAAGAGGATTCTTGTGTCTAAGAGGAAGGGATCATTTATTTATGAATGACTTGACAGAAGAGGAAGGGCCCAAGTGCCAGTACAATGCAGGAAATCATTCTTATTACAAAGTGGAGCTGCCTAGTTGGAAGACGTTGGAATTTTACATAGGGCAGGATTTTATCTACAGGCGAGGGGCTTGTGCATGAGAAAGATTAAGCTCTAGGGACTTGTGCTGTATGTGTAATTTATTCCTGCTTTGTAGGAGTTTTGCAGTCCTTCTTCAATAATGATAACATTTTGCTGCAATAAGGCAGACTACACACGGCACTTTTTGGTGTGCGAAATTCACAGTTTTTATGTGTCAAAATGTGCATACCCCCCCCCCCCCCCCCCCGACATTAGTGTAGAATTGAATTATATAGGAATAAGTGCACAAGTGCCGTTTGCTTTATGCGCTGCATAAAAAAAAACCGAATTGCAAAACCATTAGCAGCGTGTAAAAGTGCCAAGAGACCCATCATGTACATTGAAGTTCCCTGTACGTAAAAATAAGTGCTCATTACACTGCAAAACAAATTTAAATAAATCATTTAAATATAGAACAGGATAAAAGAAATAATTGCTTAGAAATAGTGAACCGGAGCATTGGTAAAGGCCCATAGAACAATAGTAATTTTCCGAAAGCAACCCCCTTGGTGATAAGAACATTATCAAGATAAATAGAATAGTGGGAGAATTGGGAAGGTGGGGAAAGTTACCACTGTCCTTGTTTGGTAGGGCACACCTAATTAAAATGATTAGCTTCGCCCGTTTGCTATACCCCTTGCAGAATCTACCATTATTGTTAAAACACAAAGACGTCAGTAGACTTCGGTCAGCGTTTGTAGCCTTCCTTTGGAACAAAAAGCGATCCAGGATAGCTTACAAAAAACTCTCTCTAAATAAATCGGATGGTTTTTTTGAACCCCCCTGATATCAGTTTATATAACTGGCTTCCATGGTGCGCCATGTAAAGGATTGGATAAAGGGAATCCCATTTTTTCTAACTGAAATTGGAGCCCCCCAGGGGCTAGCCCTGGAAACTCCCGGGGCACTTTTACACACGGCTTATAAAGACCTCCCTACATCAGTCAAACGTAGCCATTTGGAAAAGTATAAGGAAATTGTATATGTTACCCATGCATCTATCTAAATATGCCCCGCTATGGGATTTACACTCATTTCCAGCAGGGAGGGAAAACAAGTTCTTCCAGGAGTGGAGGAATAAAAATATCCGTACGATACGGGAAACGTTCCATGAGACAGAGAATAGGTTCATGACAGGGCCTGAGTTAAAGGAAAATTTGCTCTTGGGAGTAGTCAGATTTTTCAGTTTGGGCAATACATGTCCTACTGTAAGAGGCACATTGAAAATTTAGCAGCGGCAGAGACTCTAGGACAATTTGACACCCTAATGGAAAAAGTCGACCAGTTGGATTCTTTGTCGTGTAATTACAAACAACTTCGTGATCTCCCAATTTGTCCACATTAAGGAAACTTGTTTGGGTCATGGAAGAGAGAATTGGAGGATCTGAGGCAAAAAATAAGATCCGAATAGGATTGGGAAAGGTTAGAAAGGCTATAGTAAATGAATCATGGAGGGAGATGGTTTTCCGGCTAGCTCATAAGGCAACGTACGCCTTCGACCTCCCATATACTAACGAGAATTTCCTGAAGGAGTGCCCAAAATGCAAAAAAAAACAAAAGCAATTTACTGCACGGTATATGGCAGTGTCCAAAATTACAGGAATTTTGGGGACAGATCTTGCAAGGTATAAAGGAGGTTTGGGAAGTAGAGGTGCCGAGGGATCCCTTGAGTGGCATCTCTCATTAAATTCCACAACCGGGGGTAGGAGAGGGAGCAGAACCACAAGTGGTCAACAACAAAGTGGTACATATAACACTACAGGCAGCAAAAAAGGGTATTTTGCGTCATTGGCTGAAAGACAGTATTCCTACAGTGGGAGAGGTAGATGCCATGATCAGGAGAACTCTAATTTTAAAAAGGGATAAAGCGGAAAATTAATAAGGCCATCCTGACGGAGAGATTTTTTCCAGAAAGGAAAGGTTTATTATCAAAACTTTCTCGAATGAGGATATCAGATCATTGATGACTTATTTCAAACAGGATATTATTATAGGGAAAAACTATGTGGGACCTTGGGTAGACTGGAAGTGGATGACTGAGAAGAATTAGTGGAGGGGAGATTCTGGTAGCCAGCATCTAAGGCAGTGTTTCTCAACTCCAGTCCTCAAGACCCACCAACAGGCCAGGTTTTCAGGATTTCCTCAGTATAGCACAGGTGATATAATTATTGTCAGTTTCATTCAATGGGAGATCCTGAAAACATGACCTGTTGGTGGGTCTTGAGGACTGGAGTTGAGAAACACTGCTCTAAGGTATGGGTGGATTCTCTTCCCTTAGGGGAGGAATCGAATAGGATAGTAATGAATTAGTGATGAGGCAGTGATAAATTTGGTCTCTATTTTCGCTGAGAATATTTTTCCAGAGTTTTTGAAGTTTAAAATGGTTATGTTGGCTTGTTTTGTTTTTTTGGGGGGGTCGACAAGACAAGGGTCATTGGATTAGTATATAGGGGTCAAGTGATGGAAATATTAAGATTGTTGACTTCTATTTCTTTTTATAATTACAAAAACTTTGAGAAGAACGCTCTTATAGAGACTTGTCAGGTTCACGAGAGACTGTGTACATTTGCTCAATACTTGGTTATGTATATTGATGTTTGTTATGAATGTTGTATCATCATTCTTCTCAATAAAAAAACATTGTTTAAAAAAAACAAAAAAAACAACTAACATTATCACACATAGTTACAATACTCCAAAGCTACATTTACAATTCTGTCTATTAGGCAAGCTTGCGGACTATTTCCACTAACAGCTTTCTCACATGTATAATTGACTATATGCAGCACATGTAATACAGGCTGGAACCCACCATCAGTGCAAGAAAGGTAATGTATGTACAGAGCGACTTCAACAGCAGAATAGAGAATGCAGCTCTGGAGTAAAATACAAGCTGAAGCTCAGGTTCAGTAAACAATAAATACACTGTAGTTATAAAGATACTGAACTATTTAAGAAGATTTAATCCATGATAGTGGCAGCTTTGCCATGGTTATGAATGCTTACATTGCATGTGGCATTCTATTTCAACTTTATTTTCAGTATTCAGGCAATTAAGACACTGGTTCATTTCATATTCAATTGATACTTTATTTGCATTAAATCAACACATCTGAGGAAATGTGGTACTGAGGAAATCTCCTGGCGAAGAGAAGGAGCCCGCTTTTATTTTTTTGACCTTCCATGCCCTAGTCCTAATTAACCCTATGTGGAGTGAACAATGCAAGTCCTTATCAGTTGTATGTAAAAGCCTTATATGGCTGCACCAAAACTTTATTGGAGTATGTGGCATCTTTGTTTGGTATGTACAAATAAGCAAAGGGTTTCACAGGGTTTTCATTGAGTTGTAAGAAGTTCACCTTTTAGACAAGGTAAGGGGTAGGAAAAATGAGTGTTCCCATTCCCTTCTCAACCCGATTGGTTGGGCCCCGGGATTCCCCCCCATTGTAATTCCTTAATAAAAAATCTATTTTTTTCTTAATTATTTCTTTTTTAACTAAATGCTTCTTCATGCAGCAACGTCCTGCTGATAAACAGCGCCCAGGTGAACGAAAAGGCCTCGCGTAAAGCAGAGTTACAGAGCAGCAACTTGAGTATCTGGTAGAAAATTTCTGACTGCCTCAGGTAATCTGTTGCTACTCATGTGATCCAACTGCGCAATACAACATTCCCTTTAGAGATTGCAATATCAAGGCAGAATGAGTTTGCCTTCAAGTAAAGAGATCTGCTTGGTTCAGAGCTCCCTTTCATTTTTTCCGAGCACTATATGAAATGAAAGAGGAGCTCTGACTGGTTGCTATGGGCAACAAAGAAAGTCTTACACCTAGACAGTTTTCATACATGTGGCCCTTTGGGTATATTCATACAGCGTGTTGACTCCATGTTGGGATCCGTGTTTCAGACCCCCAAACATGCATCTAACAATGTGCAGTGTGAGTTACATTGCTTTCAATGTAAAACATGCACCAGCGTTCAGACGAGTGTTCGCTGATGAGTGTTTTACTTGCGTCTTTCTGATCCGTTCAATGAATTGACATGTCAATTCTTGATCCTTTTGACGCAGCAGGAGCCCTATTTAAAACTATAGGGTGCGTGTCTGCTGCAGCCAAAACGCATCCAAACACGCTCCTGCGTCTTGGATGCATGTTGGATGTGATTTACGCAGTGCTTTTGAATGCATTTTCCAAATACAAAAATGGATCCAACGTGCTGTGTGAACATACCCTTAATCTGTGAAGTTCAGACCAGCTCTGTAAGTGATCCTCATGACCAGCACCGGTACTGGGCAAAACGTCAAACCTGCCACTATAACAACAAGATACCGTCTCCTGTGCTCACTGCTGCTCAGCTGTCTAATGAGCACAGTGCTTCTTCTGAACAACCAAGACTACAGGGAAAAGGATGTGGCAAATATCAATTCTCAAAGCTCATTCAACTGCTCTGCCAAGGTAGAATATTTCACTGTTCCAGCAGTAATTACAATATTAACCCTAAAATAAAATAACCAATACAGTTCTCCCTATGGACTTAAAAGAATATAAATTCGACAAAAAACATGAGTGCCTTGTTCCAGAAACACCACTCCTGTACATGACTTATTCAGGAGCTCAGCCCTATTTACTTAAAGGGAATGTGTCATCAAAAAATTACTTATTGTTCAACTCACATTTTTATGTTAAACACATTTTGTAGGAATTTTTTGGTTGTTTTTTAAAATTTTCCAGATCACTTTCAATATTTTTTTTAATAATTCTTAAAGGGGTTTTGCCACCATGTAATGTTGACGTGGGAACCTCCAAAATGGGTAATCACTTTTCTAAATATATGTGATTACAAAAAGTGAAAACTCTGAGAACTACAGCATTTCTCAATCCTCCTTAGTTACCTCAATGCTTTCCCTAGTCAAGACCCAGGAGCTGACAGGCCGGGCTTGCGTGAATCACTTCTTATCTGATGACAGGCAAAATGAATGAGCTTTTAAGGCACCGGGTAGAGAGTGCAGTCTGACACAGGAGTTTGTTAATAAAGTGAACTGGCTGATTGCTCTGGAGAGAGGGGTGTATTATAAGAGAGGAGCCAAACTTAAGTATAATAAAATATGGGCCTAAATGGCTGGATACTTCTGGTCTTGCTTTCCCCCGAACTTAGTTAGGCAAAAGGGTGTTGGGGATCTCGGTGTAGAGGTTCCTGGGACTGTGTCTATGGCAGTTGTGTGGATGGAGGCCGTCCGACACCATGTAACAATTTTTATGTGACAAGAAACTGACTGTTTTTAATATTGCATTGCTATGGATTGTAATGGGAAATTTTATGCTCTGATCCTGGAATGGATTTGGAGGTGGGCTTTGTTGTGTTTTGGGGATAAAAGTGAAATTTGGGTCTAACAATGACATAACTGTATTCTGTTTGTACTACTTTATATCTGACCAATAAAAAGTTTATGGTTAAAAAAAAATAGAGAGTGCAGTCTGAGGCTGTCTTGCTGTATTGAGAATCTACTATTGTACTGTTTATTATTTAACTTAAGTTTTGAGACGCTCCCTTGAATTCCTCACTCCTCACTCACCCCTGCAGCTTCATGACTCAGCACAAAAGCAGGATGTATACAAATCATGCTGACAGGAGCTAGGTAAGTGCGTCTTGGCAAATCCCCTTTAAGTCCTGTAATTTTCACTTTGGCCACTAAGCCTAATAATCGTCTGACACTTCCTGTTCTGTTTAGAGAGCTTTTCAGCAGTGTGCTCATTATCACTAAAAGCAGGGTCAAACTGAAAGGAGACACCACTGTGTACAGATAACACAGGATCCACCAGTCACAAGAGGAGATTTCACAGCTCCCCCTCTCCCCTCCCTTCACAGTGAAAACTCTCCTATACAAGTCTATGGGACAGAATCTGTCTTAAGAATCCTATGGGCATGAAGCTGCTGTAAAGTATCTCTCTGACGGCTGTTTAAGCAGTGCAAGCAAGAATGTCTTCCCCACAATCATATATGGATGGCCGAATAGAGAAATCTACAATCAGGAAATAAAAACGACTGAGAGGAAAAGCATATGGATCAGGGTCTTGATTTAATAAGTAAAAAAAAAAAAATTGCCGACATATTCCCTTTAAAGGGAACCTGTCACACTGACTGTGCTATCTATCTGCTGGCAGCATTTTATAGAGCAAGAGGAGCTGAGCAGACTGATATTTTTTTGTGGGTGAAAAAAAAAAAATCAGTAGAACCGATAATTCGTTAATTTAAATGACTGCTTCTGTTTGGTTTAGGAGTCCAGGGGGTGGTCTTATTAGTGATTGACAGCTTTCTCTGAATGCACACTCATACAATAAATAGCAATGTCTACTGAAGTTTTCCCCACAAAATTAGATTGGCCTGCTCAGCTCCTCTTGCTTTATAACATGCTGTTGGTAGATCCGATAGCATATTCCGTGTGATGGGTTTTCTTAAAATGAAGTGGAGCTGCAACACAAAAACAGGCTATGGACCAGGAAGAATTCTGGAAGAAAGCAGCTAGGGGTTTTATGGTTCAATTACAATGAATTAATCTTGCCATTAATTCACAAGCTTCCACTGGTAGATTATCTCCAGGTTGCACCATATGAGATAAGCATATAAAAATGGTTTACTTCAATCCAGGCTGTAACGGATGCATTTGCCATTTATGCCAATGTAAACCACCAACATAAAATGGACAGAAGTAAAACATGATTGTTTTTGGTTCCTAGCACCCCACCCTTCCAATTAGAACACAAAATGCTAAAAATGTACTGGAAAGTGTGGAGGGTTCTTATACAGCATTACCTGCCTGAAACATTTAGTTAAAATGAGCAGTTGCAGTGCCACCTACGGGAGTGGGCTGTATGTAAGGATTTTCCCCTCTTTTAGCTTTTGGGGAAGGTTACAAAAAGGAAATTTTGGGCAAAAATTCCAAAGAACTTGCACCTTTAATGGGGCTCCATTGAAGGTGCAGCAGCAATATTATCAACAATTTACAAAAGTAGAGAAGTAAGAATGGGCCAAACACTGTTTTGAAACACAGCAATTTCCCCTTTAAATTTTCCACCAAAAAACCCACAGGGTTTCCATTTTTCCCTTGGTTGGCGTTTTGGTTTTTTTTTTAGGCACTGATGGTATGGTCCTACAGAAGAAAATTGGCCCATTGTTTTCTTGGTAGACTTTCCCTGGGGTTTAACCCCCTTATTAGCCGATTTAATATACTCATATTCCTTGTAGGAATGAGGTAAGGCTTTTTAAAAGGTTTTATGTCACGGTCTTCGGTCTTTTCTTGATTCCACCCTTTCCCAACCCCTTCAGGTAATGAAGTGCCCCTCTTAAAAGCAACCTTTTCCTTCTACAAATTTCTTCAAGGAGGCCCTTCCCTTGGGGAAAGGGCCCCTGGGCCCCAATTAAGCCCCAAATCATGTCGGATTTTTCCAAGACTTCCTTTTCCAGCAACAGCTTTCCAACCTATTGGTGGCAAACAATAAGAAGAAATGTTACATTAAAAATTGTTTGGGTTTAAACTGTATATTTTAAAATAAGGCGGGAAAAGGGATTGTAAGGCTAGGGTCTTTACGGCAAAAGGAAACGATGTTTTTTATTTTTTTTTTTTTAAAAAAGCGCCGAAGATACTATTTTTCCCTGCTGCCCCAATAGAGAATTTAAAAAGGGGGAGCGGGATTTCCTCCACAGCCCCGTTTTTTTTCTGCTAAACTTCTGGCGCCGATGTATTATACAAAAAAGTTGTAAAATTTCGCCGGGGTTTTTGGTTTTTTTGGGTTGTTTTTCCCTTAAACACAATTGTTTGGGCGACGAAAAAAAGGGACCTTTTGTTTTTTGGTACAAAGTGTCCCAAAAAATGGTTTTTTGTATTTACCGAAAAAACCCCTTTCTTGCCCAAATTCTTTTGGGGGGCACAGCCCCTTTGGGGTAAGGCCTTTGCCCCCCGGGGGCCGGCCCAAAAACAGTCACCCCCCCCGGGTTGGCCCAAATACCCCCTCCTGCGACCGCCGGGCCTGATCATTTGGTACCAAAGGGTGGCGGGAGAAAGGACAAAAGGGACACACCGACCCCGAAAAAGGGACTATGAGGGTGGCACCTTGTCCCCCAATAAAATTGGGAAACGAAAAAGGGGGATTTTTCCCGGTTTAAGGGAAAAAAATCCATTTTTTTCGCCAATCATTTTTGGGGGGAACCCCAGCCCCTTGGGATGCCCAAATAGCATCCCAAAGAGGGTGGGGAAAAACAACAAAAAGAAAAATTTCTAAGCATTTTGAAAACCCTAAGCAACTGTTTCGGAATTTCCCCTTACGGGGGGCTTGCTCAGCCGGGGCCAAAGGGTTGGGTATGTATCTGATAGAATTTAAAAAAAATTTGGGAAAGGAAGCCCAGGGGGCCGCTTTGACACCGGTAACGCTGACCCCCGATGCCAAAACCCCCCAGGAGGCCCCAAACCCCCCCACGGGGAAAAGAGCAGTGCCCCAAAACGGGGGGGAACCCCCTTTCGAGCGATAGGTTTCCAAAATCACAGCCCGGTCCAGCTGGAAATTTTTGGGCCCTTAGAGGCCGCCAGGCCCCTGCGCGGGCCCCCCCGGAACAAAGGGGAGCATCCAACGCCTAAAGGACCCCGGTGACAGAGGGGTAGTGGGGAACAGCCCTAAACCACTCCAAAACCCTTAAAGCCCGCTCTCGGGGAGGGGAAGGGCGAGGGGCAGAAAAAAGGGGCGAACTATGTCCCATTAATGTAAAAAAGGGAAGGGACACACCTTGGGGAAAAAACAAAAGGGACAGGACGCAAAACCCCCTTGTCCTTATGCAAAAATCAAAAAAGGGGGAATTTGCAGATAAAACCGCCATTTTCCGACACCGGGGGAGGGAATAATGGCCACCAAAAAATTGCCCCCTTTCCAAGAAAGCAACGTAGAGAGTTCCCCGGGTATGGCTCAAAAGGGAAGACGCAGGCCTTCAACACAATTCATCCCACTTTTTCAAATGGGTTTTTAAAAAACCCGGGGGGTAAAATTGCGCAAACCCCCTGCAAAAATTTTTTAACCTCCCCCAGGAGGTTTGTTTGCGCTGAAAAAAAACCCGGAGGGGGGCCGGGAAATCTGCCCTTTCATGGGGGACAGGCTGACCCGAGCTCCGGGGCCTGTTGCGGGAAAGATGAAAACCCTTTGGGAAAACCGAAAATACAAAGGGGGGGAAACCTGCGGGCCTCACCCCAGGTGAAAAAAGACTTCCAGATACGGAAATAACCCGGGGGGAAGCGGATTGCGCGCCCGAATCGGGGTTTGGAAAAACCGCCTGCGACGGGACCGCGAAATTTCTTTTTCCCACGGTTCTCAACAGCCCCCGTAAAACGAAAGTGGGGAAAGGGTGGGGGGCCAGAGGCCCCTGTGAGAGGAGATCGGACGCAACGGGGGGGGCCAAGGAGATCTCCCAGCGGGGCGACGGACCCCGGGGTACCGGGACCTGCAGGCCAGTCCAGGGCGATGAGGATAGGGGGTTAACCGTTGGAAAAAGGGCGTTTTGACCCCCTTAGGAATAAGAGGCCAAGGGGGGCAAACAGATAGAAAGAGCGAACTGCCCCCCAAGGAAAGGGAAAAGCATCTCCCGCTATGGGAAGGGGACCCCTTTGGCCCTTTTTTGGACACGTAGTTCGGAAAAGAGGGTTGATTCGACGGGCCCGCAAATAGGTCGACGTCTGGGTTCCCCTTTTCCCGGGCAAAGGTGGAAAAAAATTTTTCCCGGGAAAAGAAAGCGCCCACTCCCCGGGGGGCAAATTGTGGGTCCGACGGGGTGGTGGGAAAACCAGATTTCTCCCCCGGGTAAAAATGCCGTTTAATGGGGGGAACCGATTTTTTCCGCCCAGCAAAAGAATCCTCGCGGTTTTCCTGAAAAACCCCCCCGCCCTTTTGGTGCCGCCCTGGTGTTTTTGATAGGCGACTCCCTGTGCATTGTCGGACTGAATCCAAACTGGGTGCCCCCGAATCATGGGGGGCCCAATGAAGGGGGGCCCTGAAAATGGCCCGGAGCCCGGGGGGCATTGATCTGGAACGGATTGCTGAGATTGCCAGGGGCCCCCCTAAAAAAAAGGGGCCCCCCAGGAGTGAAAAGGGGGCCCCCCAACCCTGATGCGCTGGCATCATTGGTGATGCCCAGCCACTGGGGGGGCGGGGAAGACCCCCCCTGATGAAAGGGGGGGGAAAAATTTAGCCACCAGCCCAGGTGGGGCCCGCACCCGGGGGGGCAGCCCAAACCCTTTATCCCCCCTTTGGCAAAGATTGCCCGCTGCAGAGGGCAGAGGGGAAACTGCGCAAAGGCCACAGCCTTGAACGCAGACCAAATCTCCCGAGCACCCGCATGCAAGTGCGGGTGTAATGGGGTGCGACGCACCAAAAACAGAAAAATCTGCCTGCAAAAATTTCCAAAACCCCTTTTCCGGGGGGGGGGAACACCCTGGCCACCTGAGTGTCGAGTGTCATCCCCGGAAATCCATTTCCCCTTTTGCTGGGATCAGACAGGACTTGTCGAAATAGGGCTATCCAGCCCAAGCGTTTCTAGGACGTCTAGGGGGACCCAGATTTCTGGGCCAGGCCCGGGGGTGGCGAGGGAGGCCTTCCCCAGGAAGGGTTGGCCCCGATAAAGGGGGTGTTGGGCACCCCCTGATGCGGGAAAATCCCCTATAGGGGTGCTAAGCCTTTGTGAAAAACCCCTTTGGGGCGGGGCCGGGTACCCCAACGGGAGAGCTTTTAACTGAAAATGTTTTTGCCCCTACTGGAACCGCAGGAAAATGCTGGTTTCCCTTTGGGGAATAGGGAGTGCAGAAACGCGCCTTTTTGTCTATGGCGGGCCAGGGCTTATACCCCTCCAGTGACCCCAAACATGAAATGAAATTTAATGCGAAACCCCCGGGGAAACCCGTACGAACCGGGTTTACCCCTTTTAGATCCAAAATGGTCTCACCCAGGGTGCATTTTTTGGGGGCCCTGAAATTTCGAGTAGAACCCCAGAAAAAAAACTCGGAAACGGGGACGGGCACAAACCCCTCCCTGAAGACAGGGATGCGGATTGCCGAAAAAAAGCCGACCCCGGGGTGGGGGAGGCAGGCGGGGGAAGAAGGAAAAAAAACCCCTTTTCAGGGGGGGACCCACCGGAAAAAAAAATTTTTTAACCTGCCCAGAAAGGGCCCTTTTTCACCCCCGGCTAGAACTGCCGATCTCTTGGAAACAGGAGACGGACCCCCCCGAGAGGGACCCTTTGAGTGGGGCAGACCCCCAGACCGATTTTGGGGGAGGGCCCTTGGGGGTTTTTGGGGAGACCACCCGGGTGAAGTGGTCTTTGGCTGAGGAACCTTGCTCCGAGGGGCGGGGGGGGCCCTTTACTGGGGTGGCTTGGGACGGGAAAATTCCCAAAGACTGCCCCGGGCGTGTTCCAAAATGGAAAGCCGCCCGGGGGGGCCCGGGCCGGGTGAGGGGGAGCGTGCTACACCCCCTGTGGCCTTGAAATTAATTAAACCAAACCGTTTGCCAAAAAGCTTACCGCCAGAAAAAAGGAAGCGCCACCCCAAAAACTTTGGGGGGCTTTCAAACCGCAGACCCAAAATTAACCACAGGGAACGCGAAAGGCCACCACATTGGTGAAAGGTTTAGGGCCCCCAAATTTGGGGTGACTCAAGCGAAGTTTTCCCACGGAACTTCAAACACGCCCACAGTGGGAAAGAGAAACCCCAAAAATCCTCTGTGGGGCTCCCCCGACAGACCCTGCTGCAGTGCCTTTCCCAGACCATGACGGGTTTGTGACCCATTTAAGCCGGGAAACGCAGGTCCGCCTGCCCCAGCCCCTCAAAGGCGGCTTTCAAAAAAACCCTCCAGACGCCTGTAAATGCGTCATAAGGACTGCCGCGTCTGAGACAGGGTTTGGGGTAGGTTTTGAGAGCCCTGGGAACCCGGGGGTCCAAAGATGGGACCCCCCGACCCCTTTTTTTCCCGATTCCTCTGGGGAAGGGACCCCAGCGCATTAAGCTGTTGATTGGAAAAAACACGCCCCCGTCGGATGTTTCCCCCTCCCCCGGCAATCAGCTACCCCAAAAATCCCCGGGGGTGCAGGGAACACCAACCGCTGCCGCCTTCTGCCTTAGAGGGGCACCTCCTCCTGGGAGGGCCCAGACATCATCATCCTTCACATGAAGGGAAATCTTGACAGCCCCAATCAGGGCTTGGAACCCCTGATCCGTTCCCTCCTTTTCTGTCTGGCCAGAGTCAGAAAACAGGAGTCCCCACTTTAAGCCCCCGGGGGTCCCCCCGGTTGGGGGCTTCCATTTCCCACCCCCTTTACCATCAGGGGAGAGCTCAGGTGTGAGCGAGGGGAGGGGCGGATTAACCCCCTTACGCAAGCCTTTTTCCCCTACGGGCTGCCCCCGGGCGCTGGACCCTGGGGGTGCTAGGCTGGGCAGCGAGGGAGTGCGGCCCTTTCGCTCTATGGGCCCTAATTTTTTTAACCGGGGGCAGTTGGGCAGTCACCCCAAAGCTAGGGGGAGAGCCTTGGCCCCTTCCCGGGGCCCCCCGACCCTGAAGGGGGGAAAAAGGTTTGGGGGGGGACCCCACGGGGTCGGCTTGGGGGGCCCGCGCAGAGGGCACAAAGGGCCCGGGCTGGTCACAAAAGAAAATTTTTGTGGCAACGGGCCCCCAACGAAGTAAGTCGCCAAATTTCTTTTGATGTGCCGGGGGTTTAAACCCCCGTCCTTTGGAAAAGGGGAAAAGGCCCCCAAGGGGCGCGGGGCAGGGATCGGTGGCCCGAAAAAGGCCAACCCTTTCCACCCAAAGGGGCTGTGTCCCCCCAGTAGCCCGGAGATGCAGCAAAGATCTGGAACGCCGAAAAAAAGGGGTTTTGGTTCCGCCCCCAACCAAGCCGGGGTGCTGGGAAATCCTGCCCCAAAACCCGGGGGGGGCCGGGGGGAACCCGTTTTTGGGACCGCCCCCAGGGGGGCCCTGGCTCAGGGGGAAAGGGGGTGGCCTAAGCCTCCAGAAGGCCCGGGGGGTAAAATTTTTAAAAGCGCGGCCCCCCGGAACCCGCAGAAGCGGGTAAGGGAGCACCCGCGCCCCCGGGTGGGCCATCCCATCCTCCAACAGCCCCGAAGCAACTAAACCCCGCGCGGGGACCATGGCGATAAGGCCCTGGTACCGCAGAGGTTTCCCAAATGGCGGGGCAGCAAGAAAAAAACCCCCTGCTGCCAACGCCGCAAAGGTAAGGGGGGGGGAAAAATGCCCCCCCCCTGGAACGCCACGCGCCCGGGGAAAAACCCCCCCGCTTTGGGGGCCAATTTTTTAACCCAAAGTGACGCAGCGGGCTAACAAGCGGGGGAAAGGGGTCCCCCCCCCCAAGGGAAAACCCCCAAAAAAAAAAAAGGGGGAAAAAAAAAGGGGAACACCGGGGGGCCCCAGGAAACGGAATTCCTCGGCCCCCCCAAACCCAAAAAAAGGGGAAAAAAAAAACCACCACCCCCAAAACGGAGGAGGTCGGGGGGACTTTACCAAAACTGACTCTTCAGGGATCGCGGGATCACCCCTTCGGTACCCTGCAAACCCCGAGGTAGGCTTTCCGGAATCCTTTTTTTTAAAGGCCCCCGGAGGCGGCAGGTGGGGGCGGGTAACGGGGGGGAGGAAGGGGCCCGCCAGCTAAAGAACTGATGGTTTAGGGGGGACAGCGTCCGGTACCCGCTTCGCGTTGACGGCCCCCCCCCGATTTGGTGAGAGCCAGGGTCGATCACCTTCCCAAAAGGTGAGAAATGGGTGTCAATCACCTTTCCCCGGTGGGGGGAGGAAGGGGGGCTCCAAACACCTTCCAACAGGTTAGAGCCGGGGGCTCCTTTACCTCCGGGAAAGGAAAAAAAATAAAAAAACTCCCGGACAGCTTTTGCCCCCTAAAACAATAGGCAAAAAAAAATGGGTCAGCCCGGGGGTCAGCAGGAGGGGTATTGTCCCCCGGGGGGATCCGACTCGTTTGGTTCCGCCTTTGTCCGGGCCCAAAAGGCAACGGCCCTACCCCCAAAGGTTTTTGGGGTCCCCCAATGAAAAGATTGGCGGGGAAAAAAAACAGTGGGTTTATCGGAAAAAAAAAACCGTTTTGGCCGTTTCCCTTTTTCCCATTCAGTATGAAATTTTGCCCCTTAAAAAACCCCTATTTAAGAAAACCTTTTTGGGAAAAGTAATTTCCCCACAGAAATTTTAAAAAAAAAAACCCTTTAATGAACCCTACTGGTCTCCGTTAAACCTTCAGGGGAGCAAGCTCTGTCTATTAATGATAGGTATCCGAGGGCATTGCTTAGGAAACCTAGCAACCCTTTTCTTCCCCCGCACAGTTTGATAAGGGAAAACACTTTAAATTTTAACCGGCCTTGCACGGTAACAGCTCCCCCAGTTTTTTTCCAAAAAGCGGGTTTAAATAAGGTCCCTGGCCTCCTGGTCAATAACCAAACCCTTGCTTTTACTATAGGGGCTATTTGCAATCATTTCTTTTCCCCGTCTTCCCCAAAGGGCAATTTACACCTGACCCAACTTCTTGCTCATTCCAAATGTCACAATCTGCAAGAACAAAACACGGGTTTTTTTTATAAAATCCAAATTTAACCATTATGTTCACAATTAGTGAACACAATTTAATTGATAAAGATGATAAATTTAAAAACTGTAAATTTGAATTTCTTTAAAAAAATTTTCTTTTGTCCTGAAACCCGTGCAAAACGCTGTCTGTGTGACCTTTTTCAAGTCATCTTGTGCCCCAGTTGTGATGCGACCAAAGAAGATCTGTTCAGCAACACGACCCCCCAGCATCATACACATGCGGTCAAATAATTGTTCCTTGGTGTAAAGATATTGCTCTTTTGGGAGATATTGTGCATAACCTAAGCCTTTCCCTCGAGGAATGATCGACACCTAGATGTATGTGGAAAGAGAGATGATTTACAATGTGCTTTTGGTCTGCATTAATATTATTCAACTGTAGAAATATTACATATCGAGTTGTAAAGACAAGCGCTTACCTAATGCATATAAACTGTGAATGCCAGTATTAGGCTAGGTTTACACGGAGTAATTGCGGGGCGTACAGTACGCCCCTCAGTTACGCCAGTGTTTGGGAGCTCGTGCTGATCGCCGCGTACTCCCGCGGGGCGGAGGGGCCGGCAGCCCGCCGGTCCCATAGACATTTATTACTAGCGGTGCGTATTTGCCGCTAGTAATTGACATGTAACTTCTCTCCCCGTGCGCCGTGTACGCCGCCCGGGGGAGGGGGAGGGGGCGTAATCCATAGTTCTCTATGAGAACTGTGAATCACCGTAATAACTGGGGCGCATTTCGCCCGTATTTGAACACAGTACGGCGCGAAATACGGACCGAAATGCACCCCATTTCACACCATGTGAACCTAGCCTTAGACTTATTCCAAGCACAGTTATGAAACAGGTCAGCGGTAATTGGTGGGGTCCTCCACTGACCATAAGAAAAATGTTTTAACCATATCCCACTTTCCTGAAAAAATTAATATAGACTGACAACACATGGAAAACAGGAGCCTTCCCACCTAAAGATTGGCACTTACCCAACATCTAAACCTTCACCACTCAAACTTTAACAATGTGTGCTAATGTGCTTATGAACCTGCTTCAATGTGTATTGACACACAATACTTTTATGTACAGTACAGACCAAAAGTTTGGACACAGCTTCTCATTCCAACAGTTTTCTGTATTTTCATGACTATAAAAATAGTAGATTTACACTGAAGGCATCAAAACTATGAAGTAACATGTAGAATTATATACTTAACAAAAAAGTGTGAAACAACTGAAAATATGTCTTATATTCTAGGTTCTTCAAAGTAGCCACCTTTTGCTTTTATCACTGCTTTGCACACTCTTGGCATTCTCTTGATGAGCTGCAAGAGGTAGTCACCTGCAATGGTTTTCACTTCACAGGTGTGTCCTGTCAGGTTTAAGTGGGATTTCTTGCCTTATAAATGGGGTTGGGACCATCAGTTGTGTTGTTCAGAAGTCAGGTGGATACACAGCTGATAGTCCTACTGAATGGACTGTTAGAATTTCTATTATGGCAAGAAAAAAGCAGCTAAGTAAAGAAAAACGAGTGGCCATCATTACTTTAAGAAATGAAGGTCAGTCAGTCCGAAAAATTGGGGAAACTTTGAAAGTGTCCCCAAGTGCAGTGGCAAAAACCATCAAGCGCTACAAAGAAACTGGCTCACATGAGGACCGCCCCAGGAAAGGAAGACCAAGAGTCACCTCTGCTGTGGAGGATAAGTTCATCCGAGTCACCAGCCTCAGAAATCGCAGGTTAACAGCAGCTCAGATTAGAGACCAGGTCAATGCCACACAGAGTTCTAGCAGCAGACACATCTCTACAACAACTGTTAAGAGGAGACTGTGTGCAGCACATGGTAAAATAGCTGCTAGGAAACCACTGCTAAGGACAGGCAACAAGCAGAAGAGACTTGTTTGGGCTAAAGAACACAAGGAATGGACATTAGACCAGTGGAAATCTGTGCTTTGGTCTGATGAGTCCAAATTTGAGATCTTTGGTTCCAACCACCGTGTCTTTGTGCGACGCAGAAAAGGTGAACGAATGGACTCTACATGCCTGGTTCCCACCGTGAAGCATGGAGGAGGAGGTGTGATGGTGTGGGGGTGCTTTGCTGGTGACACTGTTGGGGATTTATTCAAAATTGAAGGAATACTGAACCAGCATGGTTACCACAGCATCTTGCAGCGGCATGCTATTCCATCCGGTTTGCGTTTAGTTGGACCATCATTTATTTTTCAACAGGACAATGACCCCAAACACACCTCCAGACTGTGTAAGGGCTATTTGACCAAGAAGGAGAGTGATGGGGTGCTATGCCAGATGACCTGGCCTCCACAGTCACCAGACCTGAACCCAATCGAGATGGTTTGGGGTGAGCTGGACCGCAGAGTGAAGGCAAAAGGGCCAACAAGTGCTAAGCATCTCTGGGAACTCCTTCAAGACTGTTGGAAGACCATTTCAGGTGACTACCTCTTGAAGCTCATCAAGAGAATGCCAAGAGTGTGCAAAGCAGTAATCAAAGCAAAAAGTGGCTACTTTGAAGAACCTAGAATATAAGACTACTTTTCAGTTGTTTCACACTTTTTTTGTTAAGTATATAATTCCACATGTGTTAATTCATAGTTTTGATGCCTTCAGTGTGAATCTACAAATTTTATAGTCATGAAAATACAGAAAACTGTTGGAATGATAAAGTGTGCGCAAACTTTTGGTCTGTACTGTATGTCATATACAAAAGGGAAAATGATGGCACTGTACCTAAACTAGTCCCCCAATGCAACAGACAATATGACCTCCAAGCTAGCTAACCAGAAGTTTATCCTTCATTTAATGCAGATCAGGTGCTCAGTGGTAACACAGGAAAGGATACAGTCCAGGATAACTCTTAAAATTATGAGCCGCGGCAGACATATCGATGTGGAGCAAAAAAATAGGTTGATTCGTGCTAAACTGCGCTTTGTCTAGGTCTCAGTTCAGTGCAGAATGGCAGTCAACCTATTTTTCTGCTTCACATCGATAGGTCTCTGCTTACACAATAAAGATGATTACTGCTTTGGATTGGTGAGTGCCACGGACCTTTCTTCTGTTCGTACTTTAAGAGTTATCCTGGACTGAATCCTTTCCTGTGTTACCACTGAGCACCTGATCTGCATTAAATGAAGGATACACTTCTGTTAATATCTGAACAAGGAAAGAAAAAAAAGTTACAGCTCCAATCCAGGTATTTGCGATTTAAAAAATTCCAAGGCTTTATTACATATCCATAAAAGCTTTAGGACATATCATACAAAAAAATTCAAGACAGACATGCTGTTGTGTTTCAGGATTGCCCCCTTAACCATAGCATCACTTCTGTCATGAATTTTTTTTGTATATATCATGTCCTAAAGCTTTTATGAATATTTAATAAAGCCTCAGAATTTCTAATTCACAAATTCCTGGATTGGAGCTGTAACTTTTTTTTTTTTTTCCTTTCTTTGTTTTGATGTGTAGTGGAGGCTGCTTCTACCTCTCCATGCTGCTCCAAGTGCGTGGAATTAACGGTGAGCTGAATATACTATTTCCTTAGAAGTTGACACTTCCACGTATCATGAGTGAATCAGTCCATTTGTATTTACAAAGTTAATACATTTGTTTGAAGTATGTAATGGGGTTGTCCGTTACTTTAAAAACAGCTCTGCTGGTCAGAAGGGGTTTCCACTCATCTGTAAAGTTTGCTTTATTCCAGTGCTGCTACTGCTCCCTGGGCTGGCCACCAGTCACTTCATGTTCATCAATCTTGTGATGCTGCAGTCGATCGCTGATTTCGGAGCTCTCTTACTGTAAGACATGTAGGTCATGCGACCATGGAGGGTAGTAAAGACTTGAGTGTCACATGATTGATAAACATGACATCACTGCCGGGGAGCAGCAGGTGCAGTGACAGCAGGCTGCACAGTTGAGTTAAAGGTGTGGTCCCACGTTGCAAGTTTAGCTCTGATGCTTACATGCAAGGAGATTCATTTCTATGGGAGCGCTGAACACGGCCAAGTGAATGCATTTAATTTTTAACCCTTCCTTGCCAGTATTCTGTTTTTCTCCAAATAATGGACGGTGCATGAGCATAGCTAAATGTCACCTTGAGAAGAGGATCTGCATGTTCCAAGAACCAGCCAACCACTGCATGTCCAGCCTCGTGGTACGCCACTGTCCGCTTCTCATCTGGCTGCAGGACCTGAGTCTTTTTCTCCAGTCCTGAAAGCAGAAGGATGTAACAAGAACTGTCAAGTTCAGATGCAAACACATGTATGTTCCTCCCACAAATAAGGGCTAACAGTGGCCCTCTGCCATCTTGCTACAATGGAGGGCTATACTGGATGTTAACATGTTGTGATCTGCTCTGTGCCTGTCAGCGTCACAGCAAAGTACCTCACATTGTGCTATATGCGGGTGAGAAAAGTATTATTAGTAGTCCATATCTATTCCAAAAGTAATAAATAAGACAGTAATCAGTTCCACAATTTAAGACTGATATATAGGCAACCCAGTTGCACCATTTGAAGACTGGCAACTAGGCTACAGTACATACGTGGTAGTTTAGTTCCCCTTAACAGATGAAATAGCTTTGTTTTTTATGGTAAATAAAGCTTAATTATTATATGATTAAAAGTTGGGAAATGTTCTAACATACTCTGTTTTAGTTCCTAACCATGCTGCTTGCTGACAACCTGTACAGACCAAACACATTGTGGAGCTACAACTGAATATGCAATGAGTTTAAGAGCCTGCACTCCAATTATTATTTCTGTCAACACTGATACACTGTAGCAAACTATCAGAAGAAGGAAAGATCTGTGCTGCTGATATGTTCAGTGTATCTTCTTCAACCATATGTTAAAAGGGGTTGTCTCACTACAAGGATTGCTTTTTATGTTAAAGATCTTGCTAAAACAAGTCACTTTGCAATATGTGTCTATTAACAGTGTCCTACCTATTCTGAGATATTCCCTCTTGTATGGGCTGCATCAGTTCCTCAGGTCGCTATAGCTACAGACCTGTTCAATCTCTCATGATAGGATGCCAGCACTAGGTGCTATAGCTACAGACCTGGCTTCTACAGCAGCCTAGTAGAAGCCAGAAAACACACCCCTGAATTCAAAATGAAACCAAGAAAACATGTCAAATCAATGTAGTGAGACATCCCTTTTAACTGTGTGAAGCATTAGATCTGCACAGGTTTATCATCTGGATGTAAACATAAAAGCTTTTACTCATCAAGAGTAAACTTGGATTTTGGGAATACACACTAAAGCACCACACGGCACTGAAGAGTGAAGTTGAATGTGATCTAGGAGAGCATAACTTCCAATGTTCTCACCTCCAATGACACGCTCAATGGCCTTCTCAAAGTGCTTCTCCACCACGTAATTATTTAGGTGTCTTGCCGCAATCAGAGCTGCCTCATTGCAGACATTGGCGATATCAGCCCCTGAGACAAGCAACATAAGAAATCATGGTGCAGGAAAAAAAAGCAAAGAAGTGAACTAATCATTCTTTAAGATATTCTGGTCTAATACAATATTGTGAGATATTCCCACCTGTAAAGCCTGGAGTCAGAGCAGCCAACTTCCGAGACAAGTCATCCTTGTTGAGACTCTCAGGCAACTTCAAAGGACGCAGGTGCACCTTAAAGATAGAGGCCCTTCCTTTAATATCAGGTGGTCCTACAGGAACAAAAAAAAAAAAAAAAAAAGAGTTTTTCATACCAACCATGACTGATAAAGAGGAAGAAAAGCATCAGTTATGTTACAAGATATCCCACTTTTTCTAGTTTACCTCATTACAGAATATTAAAGGGAAGGGGGTCACCAAAAATGACTCAATGTTTAAGTGCCGTTTTTATGTTTAACACATTTTTTTTAGGAATTTTGGGTTGTTTTTTTTTTATTTCATATCACTTTCAATAGTTTTTAATAATTCTTAAGTCCTGCAGTTTTCACTTTGGCCACTAGGCCTTGCTTGCACTGCTTTAACAGCAGTCAGAGAGATGCTTTACAGCAGCTTTATTCACATAGGAACCTTAAGGCCGAGTTCACACAGCTTATTCACGGCGTAATTGTAGGACAGATTTCGCCCGAAATTACGCCATGTGCTCTGCAGCGGGGGCAGGGCAGGGGGGCCGGAAGCCTGCCGGCCCCATAGACATTATCCACGGCGCGTATACCGCCGTGAATAATTGACATGTCACTTTCTCCCCGCTCGACGTATTTCGTGAGCGGGGAGAGGAGACGGAATCCATAGTTTTCTATGAGAACTGTGGATTACCGTAATGACTTTACTAAGCTCTGTAAAGTAATCAACACAATAGAGGATAATATGTTATGACAAAGGGATCTGGATAAGTTGGAAGCCTGGGCAGGGAAATGGCAGATGAGGTTTAACACTGATAAATGCAAGTATGCACATGGGAAGAGAAATCATTACATGATTACATGTTAAATGGAAAAACACTGGGTAAAAGTGACATGGAGAAGGACTTGGGAATCCTGGTGGACAGTAAACTTAATTGTAGCAGCCAGTGTCAGGCAGCAGCAGCCAAAGCAAATAGGATCATGGGGTGCATTAAAAGAGGTATAGATGCACATGATGAGAACATTATTCTCCCATTATACAAGTCACTGGTTAGACCACACATGGAATATTGTGTACAGTTTTGGGCACCAGTGTACAGGAAAGACATTGTAGAGCTTGAACAGGTACAAAGGCGGGCAACAAAAATAATAAAAGGACTGGGGTGGACTACAGTACACAGAAAGAGTGGCAAGATTAGGGTTATTTAGTTTAGAGAAAAAGAAGGCTTCGGGGGGACATAATAATATGTTTAAATACATCAAAGGTCAATATAGAGATCTCTCCCAAGATTTATTTATACACGGGAAACTGTATCTAGAACAAGGGGGCATCCTCTACGTCTGAGGAACGAAAGTTTCTACATAAACATAGAAAGGGGATTCTTTACTGTAAGAGCAGTGAGACTAATGGAATTCTCTGCCAGAGGACCTTGTCATGGTGAATTCACTAACAGAGTTAAAAAAGGGTTTGGATGCATTTCTGGAGCATAATAATATAACACGTTACAGTGACTAGGATTCAGGAGAGGGGTCATTGATCCAGGGATTTTTCTGATTGCCAGATTGGAGTCAGGAAGGAATTTTTCCCTAAAATAAGGACAATTGGCTTCTACCTCATTGGGGGTTTTTGCCTTCCTCTGGATCAACAGCACAACAGGCTGAACTAGATGGACGACTTGTCTTTTTTTAGCCTTACAAACTACTACTACTACTATGACTGGGGCAGATTTCAGCCCGTAATTCGCGTAGAATGGCGCGAATTACAGGATGAAATCCGTCCCAAAAAAAGCCATGTGAACATAGCCTAAGACTGACTCAGTCCCATTGACTTTCTATAGGAGAGTTTGCTAGTCATGTTCTGTGACCTTGGAAAAAAAAAAAAATCATTCTGCAGGGAGGAGGAGAGGGTGAGCTGTGACCATCTCCTATTGTGACTGGTGGATCCTGTTTTATCTATACACATTGGTGTCTCCTTTCATTCTAACCATGTTTATACTGATAATGAGCAGACTACTGAAAATCTCTCTCTACAGAACAGGAAGTGTCAGACTATTGTTAGGCTTAGTGGCCAAAGTGAAAACTGGAGGACTTAAGAATTATTAAAAAATATTGAAAGTGATATGGAAGATTACAAAAAAAATAATCAAAAATTCATAAAAACGCGAGTTAAACAATAAGTCACTTTGGATGACATCTCTTTTAAGCGTGTCCCATACTGTCTATATACACTCACCGCCCACTTTATTAGGTACACCTCTCCAACTGCTCGTTAACACTTAATTTCTAATCAGCCAATCACATGGCGGCAACTCAGTGCATTAGGCATGTAGACATGGTCAAGACAATCTCCTGCAGTTCAAACCGAGCATCAGTATGGGGAAGAAAGGGGATTTGAGTGCCTTTGAACGTGGCATGGTTTTTTGGTGCCAGAAGGGCTGGTCTGAGTATTTAAGAAACTGCTGATCTCCTGGGATTTTCACGCACAACCATCTCTAGGGTTTACAGAGAATGGGCCGAAAAAGAAAAAACATCCAGTGAGCGGCAGTCCTGTGGGCGGAAATGCGTTGTTGATGCAGAGGTCAAAGGAGAATGGGCAGACTGGTATCAAGCTGATAGAAAGGCAACAGTGACTCAAATAGCCACCCGTTACAACCAAGGTAGCAGAAGAGCACTCTGAACGCAAAATACGGCGAACTTTGAGGCAGATGGGCTACAGCAGCAGAAGACCACACGGGTGCCACTCCTTTCAGCTAAGAACAGGAAACTGAGGCTCCAATTTGCCCAAGCTCATCGAAATGGACAGTAGAAGATTGGAAAAAACGTTGCCTGTCTGATGAGTCTCGATTTCTGCTGCGACATTCGGATGGTAGGGTCAGAATTTGGCGTCAACAACATGAAGCATGGATCCATCCTGCCTTGTATCAACGTTCAGGCTGGTGGTGGTGGTGTCATGGTGTGGGAAATATTTTCTTGGCACTCTTGGGCCCCTTAGTACCAATTGAGCATCGTTGCAACACCTTGTGGAATCTATGCCACGAGGAATTGAGGCAGTTCTGAAGGCAAAAGGGGGGTCCAACCCGTTACTAGCATGGTGTACCTAATAAAGTGGCCGGTGAGTGTAAAACCATGCAGTGGTGGAATCTACTGTATGTGCAAGGGCGATGTGATTTTTAATGTCCATATTTACTAGAGTGAAATATCTGTTGAGATATTTATGTCCATTCCACAAAGGGTAACAATAGTCCATGTATTCCTTTCATGATTTATCACCTACCAATGAAGATTTGTCTATCAAATCGCCCTGGTCTCATTAAAGCTGGGTCCAGAATATCTGCGCGATTGGTGCCGGCCAAGATTACCACATTTGTATCAGACTGAAAACCTAAAGCAAAGAAAAAAGAAATGAATGAGAAAAAACAAAACTCTCTCTAGGCCCTGAAACACTAAACAAAGCCAAACACAAAGAAGATAAAAAGGGAAAAAAAAAGGATGTAAGAAGCAGGAACACTTCTCACTCACAAGACAGATGAAACACTGGAAATATACCTTCAACACCGTTTAACATGTCCATGAGATGGGGCAAAGAAAAGTTCTACTTGGCAATTTTCAACCTTCATTCAATAAGTTGGACCCTCTCCCAATGAGAAATGCTCTAGTGAGTCATAGACCTAACTCTGAAACCACTCACTCAAGTAGCCAATCAGATTAAGCAGAAGATAGCCCACCTAAAGCTATGCCATTGCATTTATCAACAATATGGCTGCAGAAAGATAGTTTAAGAACCCCTGCTCTAATTCAGTGGGCCACATTTACAATTCCTGTCTAAAAGTTAAACAGTGCAAACTTAGACCCGGAATTTTAAGGATGAACCAGGTTTATCACCATGGCCCATGCCATTTCAGAATTTTGGCATTTACTTTGAAACGTCAATTTTTTTCCGACTAATTATTAGTTGGCTTACTTTACACCAGAGTTTCAGTGCAATTTTGGCGAACATTAGTCATTTTCCTCCTTTCAGGAAAGCCACGTCTCCTTTTTAGCTAAGCCACACCTTCTTGTCAGATGAGTTACAAAAATGTCCAAAATAATTACATACAGTGGGGGCAAAAAGTATTTGAGACACTGGCGATTTTGCAAGTTTTTCCACATACAAAGCACGGAGAGGTCTGTAATTTTTACAAGTGAGAGAGACAAAACCTAAAAATAAAATCCAGTAAATCATATTGTATAATTTTTAAATAATTACCATCTCCTTGCATGAAATAAGTATTTGATCACCTACCAACCAACAAGAATTCTGGCTCTCACAGACCTGTTCGTTTTCTTTAAGAAGCCCTCCTACTCTGCACTCATTACCTATATTATTTGCACATGTTTGAACTCATTACCTGTATAAAAGACACCTGTCCCCACACTCAATCAATCATACTCCAACCTCTCCACCATGGCCAAGACCAAAGAGCTGTTTAAGGACTCCATGGACAAAATTGTAGACTTGCACAAGGGTGGGATGGGCTAAGGACAGTAGGCAAGCAGCTTGGCGAGAAGGCAACAACTGTTGGCGCAATTATTAGAAAGTGGAAGAGACACAAGAGAACTGTCAATCTTCCTCGGTCTGGAGATCCATTTAAGATCTCGCCTCGTGGGGTAAGGATGATTCTGAGAAAGGTCACGAATCAGCCCAGAACTACACAGGAGGACCTGGTAAATGAGCTGAATAGAGCTGGGACCCCAGTCTCCAAGATTATTGTTAATAACGCACTACACCGTCATTGATTAAAATCCTGCAGTACACGCAAGGCCCCCTCTGCTCACGCCAGCACATGACCAGGCCAGTGTGAAGTCTACCAATAACCATCTTGGATAATCCAGGTGAGGCACGGGAGAAGGTCATGTGATCAGATGAGAACAAAATAGAACTTTTTGGAACTCCACTCACTGAGCTTGGAGGAAGAAGGATGAGTACAACTGCAAGAATACCATCCCAACTGTCAAGCACAGGTGGGGAGGAGGGGGAGGGCCATACCATATTGAGGGAAGGATGGATGGGGTCATTTATTGCTAAATTTTGGCCAACATCTTCCTTCCCTCAGGTAAGAGAATTAAAGATGGATCGTGGCTGGGTCTTCCAACAGGACAATGACCTGAAACACACAGCCAGGGCAACTTAGGAGTGGCACTGTACGAAGTATGTCAGGGTCCTGGTCTCCAGACCTGAACCCGACCGAAAATCTTTGGAGGGAACTGAAACGTAACGTAGCCCAGTGACAGCACCGAAACTTGAAATATCTGGAGGATCAGGAGTGGGTCAAAATCCCTGCTGCAGTGTGTACAAACTTGGTCAGGAACTACAGGAAATGTCTGTTTCTGTAATTGCAAAAAAAGTTTCTGTACCAAATATTAAATTCTGTTTTTCTATTGTATCAAATACTTATTTCATGCAATAAAATGCAAATTAATTATATAAAAATCATACAGTGTGATTTTCTGGATTTTTGTTTTAGATGCCGTCTCTCAAAGTTGAAGTGTAATTACCATAAAAATTACAGACCTCTATGTAAGTGGGAAAACTTACAAAATCGACAAAATATCAAATTTTTATTTTCTCCACTGTACTTGTGTCCATTTTAAAATGCACCACATTTTGGTGTATAACATGATACAATTCTGCAGGCCCACCATAAAGGCAGTACTACTTTCAGGGGCTGGAACACATTTAAAACAAAAAAAAAAAAAAATAATAGGGACATGCTGCCATCCCCACCTGTCTGCCATATGTTAATCAGCTCAGTAGCGGTGGAAGTCATAATTTCAAGGGGTACAGAAGTCATAATTTCAGGGATTAAGATATAATGCAAAATAGGAACTCGTAAAGGGTGGTTGCCCAGCTGCTTTGGCTGAATGGTTCTCTGAAATACAGATGGAAAGCTTGTGGGGTGGAAATACTGTAGCAATGTGCTTTAATGTACTGAAGTTTAGTTATAGCAGTAGCTTTATGTTGCTCCCTGATGGGGTTCAAAGATGTTTTGGCACAGATTCCATTACATGATAATGCACCACTTAACCCAGATGTCTCCAACCCTCAGCTCTCCAGTTATTGCAAAACTGCAACAAACAGCTTGTCTGGACAGCTGCAGGCTGTTCAGACATGCTGGAAGTTGTATTTCTGCAATAGCTGTAGAGTCTTGAGTTGGAGACAACCTATTTAATTACTCACAGCATGGGGAATTGGCTAAATGCTATACATGAAACACTCCTATCAGAGTATCCCCCACAAAGATACATACAAAGTTGAGTCACATTATGATCACCAGCTATTATCCAGAGTAACTGCCGCACAGAGCACAGACAGCAGCTAGACAAGCTGGGAGGTACTCAAAGGTCCCGATTAGGTTGTCACAAATATCTGCAGACTGCAGTGCACCTCACAGCTGCTGGAAGTTACATGGGGATGACCCATAGAACAAACACATTCTGCAGACCATTAAAAATGCCACCAGCAGCTTGTGTTCTTCCAGCAACAGTAGCAGGGGGGTTTGCCAACGTTCGTCTATTTAATGATGCAGAAAACTAAATGTGCATCAGGGTGGTGCACACCTTCCCGGAGTCTTGCGTTCTGTTTCAATACTCGGGAATGTTTAATGTTTTTTGGTCCATTTATGTATTATATACATGGATGTATTTATTTATTTATGATCTGTTATTTTCCTGTGGGCTATGGACCCTTAGGGCATGTCCCCACGGCACGGGTTTTCGGCCGGTTTGCGGTTTTTCAGACCTGAAAAACCAGCCGAAAATGAGCACAATTGTGCTCTATGGAAAACCCATGCAGCAGTCCCCACTGCATGGGTTTTCCGCCCGGCGGTTTTGCCGCCAAAAACATTGAGCAAGCACCATCTTCCGTCCGGTTTTCGGACGGAATATGTGCTGCTCAATGGGAGGGCTCTTCTCCACTCATCGTGGAGAAAAGCCGCCCCCCCCCCCCCCACCCACCCGCGGCCGTGGGGACGGGCGCAAAACAGGACAAATACCGGCCGCCATTTGTCCTATGCCGTGTAAACGCGCCCTTAGGCCTTGTCCCCACTGCACGGGTTTTCACCCATTTTTTTCAGACAGTTGTCGGTTTTGAAAACCATCTGTAAACCGGGTGACAACTTTTATTATGGACCGCTATGAAAAACCCGTGCAACGGTCCCCACTGCACGGGTTTTCCGCCGGGCGGTTTATCAGATATTCGGTTTTCGGGCGGAATATTAACATGTCTATGCGAAGGGAGGAGGGCTTTTCTCCGCAAACCACGGCCCAAAAACAGTGCAAATACTGGTCGGGATTTCCAACTGGTATTTGCACTATGCCGTGTGAACGGCCCCTTAAGTTATTAATCGAACATATTTAATAACGATGTTGTTGCTCTATGGGAAGTGGTGTTCCATTTTTTTATTTTTTGCTATTTAATCGGTAATTTACTTTAAATAAATTACATATTTATTTTATACAGGCATCTAATAAAATTAAATCTATTAATATTTTGTTTGTCTGTTACTACTTTTTGGTATTCTATTTTACATAATTGGCAGTATTGCCCTAATGTATACTGTAATAATTGCCCATTTGTATATAGGTGGTCCCTTATGCACCTTCGTAGGCACCATTCACCGCTTTTGTTGTTCTGCGGTTTCCACACCACTTATTTACAATTATGCTATTTGTCCATTCATGAGACACTTTTACTACAGCAGCATGCAAACAGCTCGCAAACTGCACCATTTCAGAAATACTGAAAAAGGCAATAATTATCTCTTTTTGCAACTCTGATACATCGCCCCTTTTACCCATGAAATCAACAAGGGATATGTGTGCAGAGAGACTATCGAACATCTTATATAACTACCATGCTAACTCACGATATGAGCTACGCGTTGCCAATGTCAAAAGTGATTATGAAAAATGTGGCAAATGGGCTTATACCATTTGATCAAAAAGTATACTAAGAATCTCATGTTCATTTTTGAAAATATTTTTGTTGAGTCGTACTTTTAAAAAGAAAATGGGGCTTTCACCAGGTGCCCAAAGGAGCCACTCATCCTGGCCCATGGAAAGAGCAGTATAAAACATGTAGCACCAGACTGTACTGTAGAGAGGCTACTAGACCGTCTGCAAGCAGTTCATTAGTACGGAGGTTTTGCAAGTAAAAAGTGCATAATTGGCTGCATATCAGTATTGTCTTTGGTATTATATGTTGAGTGTAATGACAATATTGCATACTGAGGCCACTCTAACTTGTGGAACCAATGTGCATCCAAAGATTTTTTGGGTCGCTATATACACCCTTCAATTATTAGCTGCACCCAGGTGGTTCCTCTGTACTCACCATCCATTTCTACTAGCAGCTGGTTTAAGGTATTTTCTTGTTCACTGTGCCCTCCAAAGGTTCCTTGTCCTCTTTTTCTGCCAATAGCATCAATCTCATCAATAAAGAGAATACATGGAGCATTCTTACGAGCCAGTGAAAACATGTCCCGCACCTACAAAAAGTATTGATGCAAAAGGACAATTTTAGTGTCAGTACTAGACAATAAAAATCAAGATGGGTACCAGGCATAATGAACTTACCCTGGCTGAGCCAACCCCAACAAACATTTCCAGGAACTCTGATCCATTCACAGTTATAAATGGTACATTGGCTTCTCCTGCAGTTGCCTTTGCAAGTAGGGTCTTGCCAGTACCAGGGGGGCCAGTGAGCATCGCCCCCTATAAAAATGAACACAAAAAGAAAGTAGTCAGGTTATTGCTTAACCAGTTTTTGACCTGGTTATTTACTACTATTCCTGGCCAGGCACATTCAATTTTCATTAGTACAAACACATTTAAATGCTTTCCCTTCCCTGTTGGTCTACTAAATGTTTTCACCTTTTTCCTGTGATACATACGACTTTCTTTTTACATAATTTTTAAACATTCAGGGAAACCGGTAAAAAAAAATAAAAAAAAAAATTATGAAAAATAAATAAATAAATACACAAAAAAAAAAAAAAAAAAAAAACTGTCACTACTACAGCAGGAAAAAAAAAAAGTCAGCCTAAAATTGTGCAAGTTCTCCCACTTAAAAAGATGAGAGGCGCCTGTAATTGACATCATAGGTCGACCTCAATTATGAGAGACACAAAGAGAAAACAAATCCAGAAAATCACATTGTCTGATTTAGAAAGAATTTATTTGCAAATTATGGTGGAAAATAAGTATTTGGTCAATAACAAAAGTTCATCTCAGTACTTTGTTATATATCCATTGTTGGCAATGACAGAGGTCAAAGGTTTCCTGTAGGTCTTCACGAGGTTGGCACCCACTGTTGCTGGTAAGTTGGCCCATTCCTCCATGCAGATCTACTCTAGAGCAGTGATGTTTTAGGGCTGTCACTGGGCAATATGAACTTTCAACTCCCTCCAAAGGTTTTCTCTGGGGTTGAGATCTGGAGCCTGGCTAGGCCACTGCAGGACCTTGAAATGCTTCTTACGAAGCCACTCCTTCGTTGCCATGGCGGTGTGCTTCGGATCCTTGCCATCCTGAAAGACCCAGCCACATTTCATCTTCAATGCCCTTGCTGATGGAAGATTTGCACTCCAAATCTCACATTCATTCCTTCATGTACACGGATCAGTCATCCTTGTCCCTTTGCAGAGAAACAGCCCCAAAGCATGATGTTGCCACCCCCATGCTTCACAGTAGCCATGGTGTTCTTTGGATGCAACTCAGCATTCTCTCTCCTCCAAACACGACGAGTTGTGTTTCTACAAAACAGTTCTACTTTGGTTTCATCTGACGATATGACATTCTGCCAATACTCCTCTGGATGATCCAAATGCTCTCTAGCAAACTTCAAACAGGCCCAGACATGTACCGGCTTAAAGGGGATGTATCGCTTCATCAGTTCAGCTGTTCTCTTGAAGCTTGATGCTCTCACTTCCTGAAATCCAGGGGCATCTCTTCCCCTCCCAGCTGGGTGTTTCTTAACTGATGACATCATCCCCCTTTCACTGTTTATACTGGCTCCAGTGTGTGTCGTCCCCCCTCCACATATCACTTTCCACTCCCTACGCAGTCTTATTTTGTAAGAGCTGTTTACATACCACAGGCCTTCATCCAGTCTAAACAGTCTTCTATGAACTCAGCACTGATCTCTCACAGCTGGAGGTTTGCAACAGTTGAATCCAGCCAGAGCAGAGATCCGTCTCCCTTCATGTTTCCATAAGGCACCGACGAACAATTATGCTGTTTTCTGATTGTAGCAGTAGCTGCAGTGTCAATGAGGAGCAGTTAGCTGTATACAGTGAAATTTTTGTCGGCCCATTACACGCAGGAGCATTAAGGCACTGTGGCACAATTCTGCTGTTTTCTGATTATAGAAACAGCTGCAGTGTCAATGAGGAGGCAGCTAGCTCTATAGAGTGAAATTGTTGTCGGCCCCCAATTCTGAATGAGAGGCAGGAATGCAAGCTCCGTGAATACAGCCGTCCGGGGGGCAGAACAGAATGTAAATTATTAGAGCCCTCAGCTAATGAAATGCAAGGAGGGGGGATCCGACTATCTGACCAGCACTGGAGAAGTTTGTTTAAAGAAAACGAAGATAAGGAATACTGTAAAAACAAGACAGCTTTGCAAATGATATCCATTTGCAAAGTTGCTTGTTTTCACTGTCTCCTTATTCTGAAGGCCATTCAATGAAATGATACAACCCCTTTAAGCAGGGAGATACATCTGGCATTGCAGGATCTGAGTCCCTGGCGGCGTAGTGTGTTACTGATGGTAGCCTTTGTTACGTTGGTCCCAGCTCTCTGCAGGTCATTCACTAGGTCCCCCATGTGGTTCTGGGATTTTTGCTCACCGTTCTTGTGATCATTTTGACCCCACTGGGTGAGATCTTGCGTGGAGCCCCAGATCAAAGGAGATTATCAGTGAATTGTATGTCTTCCATGTTAGAATTACTGCTCCCACAGTTGATTTCAGCACACCAAGCTGCTTTCCTATTACTAGAGATGGGCGAATTTCCCGAAATTCGTTTCGTTCACTTCGCCGAATTTCTCGGCAAAAAATAACTTCGTTCCGAATTACTTCGGCACGAACCACGTTAAAAAACAGCTATTTCCAGGCTGCACAGAGCCTGCAGGGTGCTGTAGAACGTTGTGCCATGCTTAAATATGCAGAGGGAGCTTGGTTTGGCCTTCATACAATGTTGTGTTTTAGTATGACACGCACATGACTGCCGCCCGTCTTAGAATCGCTTCACTATAAAATTCCTGGCCACTTATGAGGGGCAAAAACTGACCAAAAATCTGAAGGGGGAATATAGCCTGATTAAAGTCATGCAGAGAAAGCTGGAAAAAAAAACAAGTGAGAGCTCAGGTGGCCATAAACATTAGTGACAGAGTGTGGAGTGACCGGCGGCAGCACAGCAGCATGAGGTAAGTACAGTGGGCACAATGACATTCTGGATGGTGGCAAAAACCAGGAATAGGCCACAGAGTGGCACAATGACACAGTGTGGAGGTCACGGCTAGTAGCAGCATGAGGTCAGGACGTGGCTCAATGACACAGTGTTGTAGTCACTGCAGCAGCCACACAGCAGCAGCATGAGTCAGACGGTGGCACAATGCACACGTGTGGAGGTCACGGTCTAGCAGCAGCATGAGGTTCAGGCAGTGGCACACATGACATTTGGAGTGGAAAAAAACAGGAATAGGGCCACAGAGTGGCACATTGACCCTGTGTGGAGGTCACGGAAGCTGCCACAGCAGCAGCAGCAGCAGCAGCATGAAGTCAGACAGTGGCACAATGACAGAGTGTGGAGGTGGGTGGCAATACCAGTCCCTGGTAAAGATGATTGGTGGCAGATTGGAAGAAACTTGTCAGCATTGTGTGGCATCAGGAGGGTTGGCGGCATCAGAATTGTGGGCTGAGGCAGGATAGTTTGACCCAGATCATTTCTCACAGTTTGGGTTGAGGCGTCATGGCTGATGTAGTCTGAGCCTATGGCATTGGTGTCTTGGATGTGGAAAATCATGGGCCGATCCACGCCTGATTCATCTTGACAAAGGTCAGTCGTTTCCACATTTCCCGTGGACAAGCGGGTTCTCCTTGGCGGTATCGATGGCCCCCAGCCGCATGAACAACCGCTCTGATGCCACACTATGGCTTTCCACTGCATACTCGGCAAGTTGCGGCCAACATCCAGTATGGCTGCCCAGTGGTCCAGCGGATCTTCTAATGGGGTGGCAGAGTGCTGTCACAAGTAGGCACCAATGTTGGTTCAGGGCTGCTCCAGTCCCTGCTGCTGCTGGCGACTACACTCATAACTTAGGCGGGTGCAGGAATGTGCTCATCAGTGACTCCAGACTTAGGTTAATGCTGATGGAGCTGGTACTGCTCCTACCCCCACCTTCCCCCAGCAGCCGCGGGCAGTAGTAGTGAGCGCTGAGGTAACCCCCGGTCAGACCTGTCAAGAGAGGGACAATGCCGCACATAGGCAGAGGCCAATGATTACGGAGGATTTCCCTATAGTATTGAGTTTGTCCTCCTCCAATAGCTGGAAAAAAGGCTCCCATTTTGGACGGTAGCGACAGGTTCCAATAGGGTGGCGAGCCAGAAGTCATACTCTGCCGGATGCTGACTATTCGGTACTGTAACTTGCCATGCAAATCAAGCATGCTGGCGGCCATCTGCACAAGTGGAGCTCCGAGGGGCTCCTGCCTCCATTTCCCCACTGTATACGCCACGGTGTTACTTGGGGGTCATCTGCCTCGTCTTCCTCATCTCCATCCACCTCCTCCAGCTGCTCCTGCACCTCCTCTCTTGTCACCTGGCGTTTGAAAATCCCATCATTTCACCAGGACAATGCTTCTGCTCCAAATGATCTCCTCCTCCTCCATTTCAGTCCCCTGCCGGACTCATGTGGCCCCGAAATTGTTGTCACCACGTCTCCAGTCCCCTGCCCAGAAGATTTTTCAGCATCTGTTCCAGGACATGAAGCAGTGGAATGACGTTATTTATCCCGTAGTCTGGCGACTGGACAAATAACGTCGACTCCTCGAATTGGCCTCAACAATCGGCAGGTGTCACGATGATGTGCGTGCCATCTGGCTGACATCTAAGTTACACAGGAGGAGAGTATCCGGCGCTGGATCATCCAAAAAATCGTTAATGGCCTTTCTTCTGTTCATACAGCTACGGTCCAACATGTGCAGGCTAGGAATTCAAAGGGTGGAAAACACGCATAATCAGAGTGTGTTGTGGGAGGCTGTTTTGCCGCTGCAACTCGAGAGGAGGGGTGTTCCTGGCTTTGTACGAATGGATAAAGTGACGATGTCAAGTTCCTTGGCCATTTTCAAAAAATTTTTCTGAAGATCGGTGAAAGGGACTTCAGGAACCTTTTCACAACCAAAAATTTCCCCCGGGGTTGCCCCAGGGGGGCCCCAGGGGACCATCCCTCCCTCGGGCAGCCCCGGAACCATGTTCCTCCCATTGTCCTTCCCATGGTTCCGATTTGCATTTGGGGGGAAAAAAAACCCCACACATCGTTTCTTGTCCCATGACGCGGGCTGTTCCTCCCCCCTGTGTGACTTCGTTCGCCGAGGAAAAGCCAGGGGTAAAACTGCGTGACCCCGCTGTCCCCTAAAACTTTAGGGTTTTTATGAGGGGAAAGCGTACTTGGGGGGGGCTGTTTTTGGTGGTGGTGGGGAGGGGGGAAGAGGGGAAAATTTGGCGGGGAAAAGCAGCATTTTTTGACAACGTGGAGGAGAAAAGGGGGCGTCCCCTTCCCAAAAGGTTTTTGGTGTGCCTGGGCCCGGAAAGCACATTCCCCCTTTTGAGCCGTAAAGGACTTGTAGGGCCCCTGCCCTTTTAGTTACGTCCGAGGGGTCCGCGTTTGGGGTTTTCCCTTTGGGGAAAAACCCGAAAAGCTTAAGGGCCGGCCCCCCCTTCTTTTCCCTACATATTTATGAAGTACTTTAACTGCCTTTTTGGAAAAAAAACACGGTTTTGGAACTTTTTCCACTGGCTGGGCCCACAAGCCATTAGTTCTCTAAATTGGTGCAGGGGTCCACCTTTTGGGAAAGGGGGGGACTCAGTACCAAAAAAAATTGGACAGGGCACGGTCAGTGCTGCCCCTTAGGTTTGGTTGGACGATACTTTTGTACTTTGCAATGCCTCGCTGAACAAATGCTGGGCCATGAGAAGCGAGGAGCAGGGGGCATTGGCCCGGGAGATGTGTAAAAGAGAAACGGCTCCCTTCTGCAGAGGGGGTGGAGCCTTGACGGGTGAAATTGGGCTTTGGGTGCCACTGGGCGCTGTGCTGCTGCTGCCGGCGGCGGGGTTTGGCCCAAACCACATCTGAGCCACTTTTTTCTCCCGGGCCCCCCCGGATGGGACGCTGCAGGGTGTTGACGCGGGGCCCGGTGGTTGAAAACGTTTAGTTTTCCCTTTGGACCCCTTCAATTTCCCCTTACAGTTTCTACATAAAACCCATATTCGGCCCCCTCCGGTGCCCTTAGCAAAGAACTGCCACCCCACCCGAGTTTTGGTTTTTTTACCCCCCAACCGCCCCGACCGAATAACTGCCGCCGCTCCCCTCGTGACCCCCCGGGGGCCGCTTTTTCCCCGGCCCTGCGAAGGGGGTTTTTTTAACCCCGGGGGCCCGTTTGGGGCCCCCGACCTCAAAAACTGTGCTACCCTGCTGACTCAGGGGCCACACGCCCCACTTGCTGGCGCGCCGCTGCCTAAAGCGCAAGCTGACGCCCTTTTCTCCGGGAAAATTGATGAACCCCTTGCCTCCCCCGGCCCCCAAAAGGGGCGGTCGGCTACATCTTTCATTATTTGTGTTTCATCGTCACTGCTGTCCTCTTTCAACGGTCTTGGTATGCGAGGCGAACCCCCCACAACCCTGACCCGGCCCCTGCCCTCTCCACATCTATACTTTGCCGCCTACTGCAAGGGAAACAGGGGATATTGGCCCCTTTCTTCGCTGCCAAGTAGTGTTTTACGGGGCCCCCTAAATTGTTCATCCTTTGCTATTTGTGGGGGCCCGAGCCCAGACCACATTTTGTAGATCTCTGGCCCGAGGGAAACCCGGGTGGGACAGAAAAGGGGGGTTGAGGCCAGGGGGGAGGGCCCTGACCCCCTCCCGGGCCATGCCCAAATAAGGGTTGTGTTGACGTTCCCCCCGATCTTGGTGGGGGTTTTCAGATGTCATTGGGAGGAATGGGTGGGCCTTGTCAAAACCCAAACAAGAAAACCCTTGCGTTGCTAGTCAGTACCGGCCCTTTGATGACAGGGCAGTTTTTGGCCTCACCGGGGTGACCCCCGCTGTGAAGTCCCCTTGCTGTGCCCGCGAAAACCCGCTCCCGGGAAAGTTTGTGCCTTGCCACTCGCAGGTGAAGAGCCTGCCACCTCTCTGTTGGAAAAATTTTGTTTTTTTCTAAAAAAGTACAGACCCAAAGTTTGATGGAAAAATTTTCCCGTTTATGATTTTAAAAACCCCACCCTGACGCCAAATGAACCCCCTAAGAAGCTTGGGGAAACCCTTGGATATAAATGGCGCTCCAAAATGGGCAGGGAAAAAAAATTTACTTGTATTGCCGGGTTTAAAAAAATTGTGTATTTTACTGAAATATAAAAGCACAAAAAAGGGGGTTTTAAATTTAAACCTTTTGGATATGAATTTTTGGGTTTCAGGAAAAATTTTTTCTGTGGCCGGGGTTTAAAAACAAAGGGTTTTTTTTACTGAGTACCCAACCCGCAGAACAACGCTTTTAAATTAAAAACCCCGGATGTAAAATTTCCCCCAAACAATTGGGCCCCCCAAAACTAGTAGCTTTTTTCCCCGTGTTTACATTTGCGTGTTTTCTATGCCACACAACAAGAGTTTATATTGTAATTAACCTTTGCTTGTGAATTATGCTACAGGAAAAATGTATATTTTTTGGGTTTGAAAAATGACGGTTTTTTGGGGTCAGCACACCAGCAAAACAACGTTTTTATTAACCCTGGATGTAAATTGCGCAAAAAATTTGAGCAACCACAAACTAGTAGCTTTGTAGCGTGTTACAATTGTGTGTTTCTACGCCACACAACAAGAGATAAAAATTGTAATTAACCTTCGCTTGTGATTTATGCTACAGGAAAAATGTATATATTTTGGCGTTGAAAATGACGGTTTCTTGGGGGTCAGCAAAACCGCAAAACAACGCTTAAATTTAAACCCCCGGATGTAAGTTGCGGGAATAGAATTGAGCTAGCCAAAAATGGAAGTGGTATTAGTATAGAAAAAACGCTGAATCTTTAAATGAATACAACAGGAACAGGCTTACATCCAACTACGATATTGAATGAATATGCAGCTGCAGTGGACGCACACTGGATTTCAGATCCAATACCCCCAGAAATCATAAATAGAACCTTAAGAGAACAGTCTCTGAGACAAGCTGAGACACCCCACAGAAATCGCTATATAAAAATCAGTTCTTCAGTGAGAGCTATCACAATCAGCCGCAGCAGCACCTTCCCTGATCAGTATAATGAGAGGAGTGTGAGCTCCCAGCGTCGCGCGGACCATTATTTTAGTGCGGTGGCGTCACGAATCCCGCCGGTCTCTGATTGGCTTCATCTCTGCACATGTCATGCAAGCTATGACCTTCTAACTCCAGAGTGCTTTGCCCATTGTAGCGCCATGTGCTCCCCAGCCATTTTATCAATCAAAAGCACACTTTGTTCACCCGAAAATACCCAAAACTTCGACTTCGTTCAGAACCGAAGTTTTTCTGAAATTCTAAACGAATTCCACTTTTGTTGGGAATCGATTCCCCCATCTCTACCTATTACAGATTTAGTTTTCCCCAAACCCGGTGCAGGGCTAAAAATTCCGTTTTGGGGGTTTTTTGACAGCTTTTTTTGGTCTTCTCCAATGGGTTTGGAGTGGACTGTTTGAGGTTGTGGACGGGTGTTTTTTACTGTAACAAGTTCAACGGGGTCCCATTACTAAAGGTAATGGTGGAGGACAGGGAGTCTTAAAGAAGAAGTTACAGGTCTGTGGAGCCAGAAATTTTGGGCTTGTTTGTAGGTGACCACATATTATTTTTTCCCCCATAATTTGCAAATAAATTCTTTTTTCCCAAAACAGACAATGTGATTTTTGGATTTGTTTTTCCCTTTTGTTCTCTAGGAGGTCGAGCTATGATGTCAATTAAGGCCTTCTTATCTTTTAAAGGGGGAGAACTTGCACAATTTTGGGGGCTGACTAAATACTTTTTTCCCCCCGTGTATGTTTATAATTTTATTATATTACACGATTTCCCCTGTAATTGGTGCTGATATTTTAGCCCCAGTTACAGGGGAAATACAGCTTCTAAACTGAATGCAGAGCTGATATGGTTCCACAGTTACTGGGCCCCATTGGTCACATTAAAGTAGCTGTTATATTGATTCCCCGAAGTCCAAAAAAATGCTGACAAAACCGAGTTGTTTTATCAGAGGTCCACATATTTTATTCATGTAGCTTCAAAAGATGAGCATCACTAGTGGGAGGCGAAGCCACCGAGTGCAAATCTAAAAATACTGCGGCACATTTACTTCTCCTGTCTAATAAGGCAGTGTGAACTTAGACTAGACCATATAAAAGTGAGCCAGATTTATCCCAGTGGCTCATGCAGTATAACAACTCTGTACCATGCTTAGACACTTTACATTTTACCCGTCCTAACGGCATGTTTATTGGTTGGATTTTCAGACAGTTTGCCAATTTGGAAACCATCTGAAAACCGACAAAAAATCATCCCCACAGACTTTAAAAGAAAATTCATTCACTGAATGGATTTTCAGTCACCGGTGTTCCTAATAACTTGGAGCATGCACAATTTTCCGCCCAGTTTTCAGGGGGAGGATGTGAATTCAATAGTTATGGGAGAAGGGCGAATCCGCAAACCGCAGACAGAATCGTTCCCCAAAACCTTTGAAGACCATAAAATACCGGCCAGATTCTTAAACAGAATCCGAATGCCATTTAACATATGCAGTGTAAATGTACCTTTAGTTTTCTCAGTTAACGTCAATAATTGCAGTTAAATTTTAGATAATTTTTTTTTGACACAAAGCATCAAAAGTTAAATCATGCCGTTTCCATAAAGCCATGCCCGATTTATCACACATGGTGCAGAAATGTCTAAAAAAAAGATTTACAATACATAACTAAGGTGGTGTAAAACATGTACCCCAGTAATTTGGGGTAAGCTGTGCAAAAATTCTGTTGCAATTATCATAGTAAATGTGCACAATTTTTTAATCAACAGAGATTGATTCAAAGCATAGGGGTCAGTCATAGTTTGATTCAAGTCACCTTAGGGCATGTCTCTACGGCATGGGTTTTCGGCCGGTTTGCGGTTTTTCAGACCGCCTGAAAAACCGGCCAAAAATGAGCACAATTTTGCTCTATGGAAAACCCGTGCAGCAGTCCCCACTGCACGGGTTTTCCGTCCGGCGCTTTTTCCGCCCGCGGTCCGGCCGCAAAACATTCAACATGCACATTCTTCCATCCGGTTTCCGGACGGAATCCGTGCTAGCCAATGTGAAGGGGGAGGGTTTTTCTGCTCATCGCGGAGAAAACCCCTCCCCCCGCGGCCGTGGGGACGGCCACAAAAAGGACAAATTCCCGGCCGGCAAGGGCCCGGTATTTGCCTTTTCCGGGGGGGAACGCACCCTTATTTTTTTCTTCGTATAAAGAAAAAAGACCCTCTGCGCTTGTAAAATGTTTAGGTATTCCCTCTTACTTTCCTTTCTTTTTTTCGACCGTTTTTCTTGATTTGTATGTTATTTTTTCACTTTAAGCACTGTACCCCCTTTTTTGCAACCTAATGACAAGGTGTATGCAAGATTTGGAGAATGAAAATAAATTAGCCCCTTGCAGCCACTCTTTCATCACATGTTCATGGCACACACCAACAATAGAACATAAAATTACTGAAATAAGCAGTGGTCCTGGGTTTAAACCTTGAAAGCTCCAAAGAGGAGTACTTTTTAAGTTTTTTTTAAAAACAATATCTTGCCAAAATTTCGAAAAAGGGGACCAAAAATTTCCATAAATAAATGAAGAGAAACAACATTGAGTTTGGCTGCAGCGCTGAACATTACAGTATTCCTACTTTTCCGCGTTTTCTTACCCGAGGTATCTTTGCCCCCAAATCATGGTATTGTTTGGGATTTTTGAGGAAATTCACAAACTCCATGATCTCCAATTTCGCCTCTTCACATCCCGCCACATCACGAAACTTGACATCAATATTTCCTTTTATCATCTTGGCTGTTGTCTCCCCAATGCTAAAAATTCCACCACTTTTCCCTCCTCGGACAGACCCCATAATACCTCTGCGCATGCTATAAAAAAATGTTCCATGTGGCGTGAAGGAATGAGGCTCATGAGGAGAGACCTGTAAAACCAAAAACAGGAAAAAAGAAAAATAATATGAGTTATTAATGCATACAGATTTTTTGTGCAGCATTTTAAAGCATTAACATTTTAACCTTTCAATAATGCTATTGGCAGTACCACAGAACATACTGGGAAACTGAAAAAAAAAAAAATTAGAATGGGTAAATGTGAAAAAAAAAAAAAAAAAAAAAAACAACTTAAATTTCCCCTGTTTATGGGGTTTTGAATTTATGTGTTCATCTTTGGTTAAAAGATGCGATATCTTTAAACCCGTAGGTTGTTTCGATTCCCAAATCCCCAAAAACGGGTTTCCATTTTTTTTAGCACTTAAAAAAATACATTCACTATCTTTCAAATTTGCACTGCAGCGCCATTTTCTGCGACCAATAACTTTTTTGTTCTTCCAACTTGGATGAGTTAGGGTTTCATTTTTTTGCGGGTGAAGAGTATTTTTATTTTGGTCCATTCCCCAAATTTTTTTTCATTGTTATTCCCAAATTTTTAGGGGGGGGGATATGAAAAATGTATGAAAAAAAACTGGTCTAAAACTCATTGTTTCCCACTCAAGCCCCCCTTTATTTTCGAGCCTATCTGAAATAAAAAGTGCTCTGTGATTGGTTGCTATGTTCAACAAAGTGAGTTTTAGACCTAGATAGGTTTTCTAATGTGGCCCAAAAATCCCAAAGGAAAAATTGACTACTAGGGGGCACAATTCCCTGTACAGCCTTCTGCATTGTATAAACAATGCAGAAAGATGTACAAAGATGGTGGTTGTATAACTTCCTGCATTGGGCAGGAAGTAATAGAAACCTAAACATGGTGGCTATGGAAGCCTTTATAAGGCTTACAGCTGCCATGTTAACAGATCTGTACCCTGCAATCTTGCTGTGAGGGTGCTGATCAGAGTGAGAAGAGTGAGCAGCTGGCGCTAAATACTTAAATACTGTTTTGGGGGTTTTTTCAAATTGTGAAACATAACAAAAAACTGCCAAAATTCTATTGACACCCAGAATAATCAAACAAGTACATATGATAAACTCTAATAAAATGAAAAAGATATATGTGCATAGTATGTTGCAGTTTATTAAATGGTACTATTAAAAAATACAACTTGTCCTGCAAAAAACAAGCCTTCATAAAGCTATATAAAAAAAAATCCCAGAAATCATATAACCGGGGCATCACAACCAGGCTCGGTAATTTTTGCTACTTTGTATACATATACACCTTCTTAACAGTACATAAGCTCACCCATCACTCTCAGTAGTATATACAACAGTGATGCGATCAGCTGGTTCAATCCCCAGATCCTGCTGTGCCATCTCCAGGTTGCGCTCAAAGCTGTCCACACTGCCAATATTAAACCATGCTTGTGCCTGTAATTCACATGGAGAGTACGTGACATTTCACATTTTAACAGATGCATATACAAAGACAGTTTATCAGAGAGGAATTCCCATCACATTAATTAGCTATAACATGCAGGCAAAGGTAAATAAAGATTACCAAATACACTTCTGTTCTGACTTTGCCTCATTTCAGAGCTAGAGCAGTTCTTATCTCCTGCTTGTTTACAGGTTTCCTAGGCTGCTGACCATCTCTCTCTCTGCTCTAGAGGCCCTGAACAGGACGGTGACATCCCTCCTACTGTGTTTTATCAGTAGGACAAGAGCTTATTTATCTTCCTTACTGACAAACTTTAACCCTTTAAAGCTCTTTAGTTTTGTGCCCTGTTGTTAAACCCCTCCATCACCAATGTCCTTCTAACAGGTACAGCTAAGAATAGCGGAGCTGAAATGTCAGTGACTGCTGTAGAATCACACCCAGCCTGAACAGAAAGTGGGAACCTGAAGTTGGCTGTGATTAGCAGGCTCTGTGAAGCAGCTAGATGGGACAACCCTTTTTAGACACACTAACCCAGGAAGCAGTGGTCAATGTTATTGCTACTGTTATTTAACAGCACACAGGATAAATTACCCACCTCAGCAGAGGCTCCATGTGCAGGAATAACTTTTACATATTGCTTATTGACGATTTCTAACCGATCAACCTGCAAAAAAATAGAAAAACAAAAAAATACGACAGCATTAATGATCATTTTTGCCTCCACAACCTATTTGTTAGAGGGTCCTACAAGCCCATCACTTCTTTGACAGACCAGTGTCAAATAACACCGTGGAAACAAAAAGTGGATGAGGGATTTTTACCGATCCCCATTACTATTTTTCCAAAGACACGCAGGGTCAAAAGATGTCTGACATCTACTGATCCCATTTATTCCTATTGAACTGACATGTAAAAAGAAATGTAACAGAATAAAACAAGGAATAGAGAGGCTAAAGTTTAAATTGGCCAAGCCTTTGTCTCCTCTGTAAAGAAGTGCTGCAGTATGTATCCAACAGGTGCTTATCTTCATCCTTATAATACAAGGATGTCTACTTAGAATGCAAGAAAATAAATCATACACACATACGCAATGGTTACATGCACAATATTTAGTGTCACATACCAGCCCCCTTTCCAGGTAGAGATGGACGAACTCCTTCCAACTTATTTCCTTGCCCGAGTCTTTAACATAAAACACTGCAAATCCAGTGACCAGTCCGGCTGCGAGGAACATAAGGCTGCGGAAATCTTTATCGTCCCATGGGAACTCCCCCTATAGAGAACAGTCTTAATAAATAAATGCTGATATTGGTTTAGAAAATGCATACAAAACACCCTCATTATTAACAGGACTTTCACTGAATAATTTAGGAGGCTAAACACTACACATTTGCCATGCTATAGGTGAGGCAAATAGGGGGCATGTCTACTAGAAAAAAATTTAGAGCCACATGTATGAACCTGTTTAGGTCTAAAACTCACTTTTTTGCCTATAGGTTACTGTGGGCAAAAGAGTAAGTTTTAGACCTAAACAGTTTCATACATGTGGCTCTTAATGTTGAAGATGCCCATTCATATACAATGCTCAGCAGTTATGTGAACAGTAAAGCGCTACAGAATAGCTCCAGGCCCTGGAGTGTCTCAGAGCCGGGGCCAGGTAATAAAATACATACACAATTACACACACACAAAATTACACACACAAATGCTCATCCCAGCAATCAGCACTGCAGGAAGCAGGTGTTTGAGGGCGAGTCCCACGAAATCTTGCGGCGAATACCTGTGTGCGCTGCAAGACACCGTTGTTTTAAAAGTGCTGGCCAGTGCGTACTTCTAAAGTCTGGGCGGGCCCCATTCACTTCTATTATCCCCAGCGTGTAAACACCAGGAAGAAGTGTCATGTCACTTCTTTCACCCATCGCTCAATACGCGTCGGGGAAGACGAAGGTAATTCATAACCCTCTCTGAGAGCTATGAATTACAGGACATATTGCATCGCAATTATACCCCAAAATACTTCTTGAAAGACACCGTGTGAACTTATCCTAGCTGTGTAAGTGCATCCACTGCTGCTAGAGTGCAGAAGGCCATAACCCCAGCAAGCAGTAAACAAAGAGCAGGAAATGTAAGAAATATGTATATAGCACAGTTTTGATAATAGAAGTAATTTTAAAAAATTGCTTATTTTGGCGTTTCTAGATGTCCCATGTCAATATATTTAGAGAGGTGTTGACAACATATTGATAGGATAGGCCATCAATGTGCGATAGGCGTGGGTCCAAAAGATAGGACCCACACCTATCTTGGGAACAGCCCACCGAAAGTTTATGATCTAATCAGAGAGTAGGTCACTCATGCTTGCTCCCAACTTTCCATTTTTTTCTATGGAGTTTCCAAGTATAGCCAAGCGGTGTGTTTCTGGTATTTTCTTGAAAAGTGAATTGCTTGGATGGTTTTTGCATTGTCCTAAAAGACAATATGCACAAAAACACACCCAGTCTGTTTTATTTGTGAGCACAACATTACATTGCAGTGAATGGAATTTTAAAGAGATCTACTTTAAGCGTCCGGAATGGGCTGTTTACCCCCTTTCCGACCAGGCACATTTTCCTTTTCCGTAGTACAGTGTTCCCCAACTCCAGTCCTCAAGGCCCACCAACAGGTCATATTTTCAGGATATCCCACAATGCACTGACAATAATGAAATGCCATGATAAGGAATGCCAGAAAACATGACCTGTTGCTGGACCTTGAGGACTGGAGTTGAAGACCCCTGCCGTAGTACACTCCAGTTTGAATGCTGTAATGCTTTCTTGCGCTTGTGACCGTCAGCTTCCTGCCTATCTGTGTATACACCGCTCTTCGATCGGAAAGGCAGGGATGGTAATAAACCATTCCTGTATTCTCAGAGGAGAGTCAGCTAACACAGATGCCTGGCTCTCCACCCATGCAGCTGTACAATTAGGGTATATTCACATGGTTGATTTGGATGTACCTTAACGACACCCTAAAAACATATACATACATATAAACTTATTAAAAAAAGGCAGATTTTCCTGCTATAAAACAGTCCAACATCGTTGCTAAAAAAAAAAAAAAAAAATTATATATATATATCTTATATATTATATATATATATATATATATATATATATATATATATATATATTATAATTTTTTTATTTATTTATTTATTTTTAAGTACTTACCCTCATATATATTTTTATATTCACATGTATGTTCCTATGCATTTCTCTTTCCTTGTATGCTCCTGTGTATCTATGTATTTTTCATTCCATGTATGTATCTATGTATGTATGTATGTACACAGACATTCAAATTTTTATTATGTTCAAAAACCACGTCACACTTGTGGACGAGGTTTTGAAGCTCTCCATTTATTCTTGTGGGGATTTCCCTAATTGAAAACACTTTAAGAATTGACATGACACTTCTTTTTCAATGCTCAATACAGCGTCCAAAAGAAACACAGAAAACCTGTGTCGCGTGAACTAGAAATCAATGAAAATTAACTGGCGGTCTTTTGAAGGCTGTTTTGGGCACAGAAAACGTGCCAAAACAGTGTCCAATTCAGCCATGTGAACATACCCATACAACTGCGCTCTATGTGCAGACATTCCAGGATATCCGAGCAGGGTTAAACTGTCAACGCACGGATGTTTGTTAGACTGCAGCTGGTAGGCAAGTAGTTAAAGGGAACCAGTCAGGTGGTTTATGCTACCCCATCTAAGAGCAGGATGTGATAGCAGGAGAGAAGCTGAGCTCTGTGATATATAGGTCTATAGTTTTGAAGCAGGATTTCTGAGTAAAACGCAGAGTAACTTCTGACCCGACTGCTTACTCACATACAGTGATTGACAACTTTCCCTATATCAGTGTGTGTGTATAGAACAAACTGTCAATCACAGTTTAATTGACAAAACACCTGACAGTTTCCCTTTAACGACCACCCACTGTCTTTGATGGCAGGTGGTGCAGGTCATCTTTCTATCTAGAGATGTTGCTGCAGAAAGAGGGATTTTGCAGCTCCTAGCGTTGTATCTGCACTAGGAACAGAGCTGCAGTTGACAGCACCGTTCCTAGAGCAGTCTCTACAAGCGCCGGAAAGCAGAGGAAACTTCAGATCCCCAGGGGCTAACCCTTTGATTGCTGCGGTCCGTGACCATGGCATAGTCAAAGGGCATTCCACGGCTCCATCAGGTGATCAGAACTCCTGGTGACCCCATGAAGCCCAGGGGAACGTCTGCACAGTCAGCTCTGGGTACCTAGAGTAGCCCCAGCGCTCTCTATATAACAAGCCTGCAGTCAGGGCACGCTGTGTGCTGCCAAGACTGCAGCCTGTTTCAGTATGACACAGACTAATGTATTAGCATACATGAATCTGCCAATACATTAATACGTGTAAAAAAAAATTTTTTAAATAGTTAAGCCTTAATGGTATTTAACTATAGAAAAAATTAATTAAAATAAAAATATTTAATAAAAAAGGTATTGTGCATACGTTACACACACACACACACACACACACACACACACACACACACACACACACACCACAAAACAACACATATTAAGTATTGTGGCAGAGCGACTGCTGGAATACAGCAGGACACCGGCAAGCAACACGTCACCAAGGTCACCTGGCCTTGGTGGGGTAGGAACCATTCATGTGTGTTGTCAGCCATAGTAAGTGGTTGGCAACTGTTTAACGTTAGTATGGCTGGCAAGCGTGACCCATGACGGCTCTTACTGTGAGTAGGTAAAGTGTTGGGTGGGTGCCTGTGTCCCGTGTTCTAGTTCCAGGTCTTAAAAGTCTGTCACTCTTTGTATCCAGGGGGCATGTTTGCTGCCAAAAGCTGAAGCAGCAGAAGAACTGAGGAGAGGGCTCTTACTCACAAGCTTGAGGCAAGCAGGTGACTGCCGTACCCGGCAGTGGCTGGTAAAAGTGTCTGTGGTGCTGGCAGTAGGCCAGGTCTACAGTTAGAGAGGAGGGTCTCTAATGTCTAGTTAGTGGCCGGACGGCCAGGGTTTAATTTGTCTTGTTTTATGTAACCTGTGCCCAACTAAAACTGGTTGAAGCTAGTTGAACAGAAACCATGTGGTCCATGTGATATATGTTGGTGTGCTAACCTGCTTGCCAAAAGCGGTGATCCTGTGAGTTAATGCCCCCCGGCTGATTCAATTTGGAGGTCAAACATGAGGTCTTACAGTATCTACACGACTGTAAAAACCTGTAGAATTCGTTTAACAGGTTATTTAGTTTGACATGTGAATGGTGTAAAAAAAACATTTAAAAAAATATGCAGTAATTTATTTATAAACTTAAGCTATGCCCCTCCTCCACCCAAGAAAAACTTCTTCTGCATAAAACAAGTCCTCATACACTTGAGAGATAAAAAAAAAAGTGTTGAAAAACAAGGAAGGCAAAAACTACAAAATTTAACTGGTCATTAAGGCCTTTTCAGGCCTGGGGTTTAAGCAGTTGGTAAAAACATTGAAAGTATGGGCGTATCCCAAAGGACCCCATGCACATGAATAAAAAAGTTGACTGAACCTTCAGATTTCACTGCTGTCAGGTAAGAACAGAACTGGGTATGTTGAACTTCAGTGCCTGATCCTTTTGCTGTACCTAGAGACAAGTTACCACTACAGGTTTCTAACAGTGTCTCTCTCTCCTCTGCTTACTGAAAACACTTGCACAAAACATAGGCGTGACTGAACCGAACATGCAAATGTATAAGGGAGTCAGGCAGAAAAGCTTTTGGCAGAACAAATGTTTGTCCAGCAGCTACTGAAAGAGTAAGGACACTTTAACAAACGGAGGCTGCTTCAAGACACACACCTTCTTTACTCGTTGCCACCAATTGGGTTCTTTCCGGTTTCCATCCTGTTTCCTGTTATTCCCACTGCCGTCTTGTGAACCTGGTTCTTTTGCCTTGTCTGTAATGGAGATGCATTCGTTACTATTATGAACTTAATATTAAAGGAGAATTGCAGAGGGAAATAGGAGAGAAAAAATGTTAAGTGTGGTCATAAAATTCAGCATCTAATAGGAAACAAAGATATGACTACATCAAGTAGCTGCTGAATCGCTGCTTGTATGCTAGCTCCTTTTAGCAGAGTACAGATCAGTGTGGGATTATGAGGTGCCCAGAATTAGGGTATGTTCACACGGCGTGTTGCGCCGCGTACCTATGCGTGCCGCAAGACGCCGCGCAGGGGGGCGGTCCCTAGCCAGCCCCATTCACTTTCATTATCTCTGCCGCGTATACGGCGGAAAGAAGTGATATGCCACTTCTTTCTGTCGGCGCTCAATATGTGGTGGGGGAAGATGGCAGGTAATCATAGCTCTCTATGAGAGCTCTGATTGCAGGACGTGCTTTGGGGAGCATTGCAGCGCAATTAGGCCCTGAAATACGTCCTAAAATACTCCATGTAAACATACCCTTAGAACATCATGGCTGCTTTCTTCCAAAAACAATGGCAAGCCAAGTCCACTGGTCCTGTGTAGTATTACAGACCAGCCTCATATACTTCAGTAGAACTGAGCAGCATTACCCAACCCTGTTTTTCAATCCCACCACACATTCTTACTTTTCTGTAGACAGCCCTGTTTAACGGCTCGTTTGTTGTGGGACGAGATGCAGTTTTCAGTAGTACCATTTAAACCACAATATAACCACTACTAAGAAAAAATATTCTATATGGGGTGGAAGTAGAAAATAATTTTTTAGGGGCAGGTGGGAGTAATTTTTTTTACACATTTCCGTTTGCCATAAGTGACTTGTCATCTTTATTCTATAGGATTCTGGTGATACCTGTTATATATATTTTTTATTTTTTGGGGTTTTTTTTTTTTTTTTTTTTTTTACTGTCACTTTAAGTCGCCCCAGGAGATTTGGCAAAACCCATTAAATGCCTCCATGACTTAACAGACGCGACATCAAGGGGTTAATATTTTGCTCAGTGTATCTCACTACATGCTTCATACCTCTAGAACTTTTCGAGCCCATAAATGACAATACCGGTGACATCCTCCTGTGGACATTCTGATGCAACACTAGGCTTCCTTTTAGGGACTGCAAGAGAAGAAACACAAGACAATGTATAAATCTACAGCAATAGGAAGAAACAGAGCGACACTCACTGGACCATTTTAGCGTGTCTTTATTTCAGATGCAGAAATAAAAACAGGCGAAGACAGATGGGAAGGTACTGCCACAAGACAATGTATAAGACAACAATAAAAAGTAAACAAAGGTTCCCTTGAACCAGGGGTGGACAACATTCTCTGGCCCAAGGTTTTCCTTGTCTGAGACATTTTTGGTCTCAATTGAAAATAATGAAAATGGCTGAGAGGTCTTGGTTCCACTTTAGGGACTGCTAGAGATTCAAAATGGGGGGTCCCTTTCACAGTACTCCAGAAGGAGGAGGGCTTATTTTCATTGTAGTTTAGGAAACTACTGAACTGGCTGTTTCATAACTAGAGAGAACAATACATATTACACCCACACACACACACACACACACACACACACACACACACACACACACACACCCACACCCTCCTCTCTGGAGTCTTGAGCTTATCAGACATTTTTATGGTATCTTGTGGATCTGCCGTGATTGTGTCAGAAATACTCTTTTGAGAAAGAAGTCCAGAGATAATACAGCAACTGTTTTTACTGGATTACTCATTTAGGTTGGTGCCAGCCATACAGTGCCCACCACATCAATGCCCGGCATACAGTGCCCGCCGTACAGTGCCCAGCACAACTGTGCCCGCCGTACAGTGCCCAGCACAACTGTGCCCGCCGTACAGTGCCCAGCACAATAGTGCCCGCCGTACAGTGCTCAGCACAATAATGCCCGCCGTACAGTGCCCACGGTACAGTGCTCAGCACAATAATGCCCGCCATACAGTGCCCACGGTACAGTGCTCAGCACAATAGTGCCCGCCGTACAGTGCTCAGCACAATAGTGCCCGCCGTACAGTGCTCAGCACAATAATGCCCGCCGTACAGTGCTCAGCACAACAGTGCCAGCCGTACAGTGCTCAGCACAATACTGCCCGCCGTACAGTGCTCAGCACAATAGTGCCTGCCGTACAGTGCTCAGCATAATAATGCCCGCCATACAGACCGTACAGTGCCCAGCACAACAGTGCCCTCCCTACAGTGCCCAGCACAACAGTGCCCTCCGTACAGTGCCCAGCACAACAATGCCCTCCGTACAGTGCCCAGCACAACAATGCTCTCCATACAGATTCTAACTGTCAGGAAGAGAGCAGTATGAACTTGCGGTGTCCCTCTCCATAAGAAAGAAAGGGGTGTAAGTAATAGTCAACCACCTGTATATCTCACAGCTGAGGATTTGCTTCAATTGCATCCAGTCTATTCTCTATGAGCTAAACCCACCAGCAGCACAAACGTCCCTTTCTGATAGTCTGTTATAGTGTTTCGGTTCACGCTGTGTCGCTCTCAGACTGGATACAATTCTAGAGGACCCTTGGCTGTGAGAAGTACTTTGCACAGGTTTAAAGCTGCCTTCATTAGCTATGCCTCCTGACTCCCGCTCGGCTGAGTGTGCATGTGTTTTCAATGGAGAGGGGAAAGAAATCGCTGATGGACACCTCTGTTTATTTCTATGGAAATCAAAAGGGATCAATAAACAAATCTAACAAGTCTTCTCTCCCAGACATTATCTCCTATAAACATCAGACTGCCCATCCTGCCCAGCTAACTATTGTCTAATGTGGATGGGGGCCTTACGGATCTGCAGGTGCGGTAAAACACTTCCATTCACAGACATCAAGCAGGGGAGGTGAAAATAATGGGGAAATAAAGACACTTTTTAGCAAGTTACATAACTTTTCTTTATTCAGTAGCTGAATGAAAACCCTTTCAATCATCATATAATCTCTGCGTCAATCAAGTCATCCTCAGCAGCCTGTATTACCAGCCATGTATTTACATAACAGGTAGGAAGCAGAGGAGGAGCACTGTTACTAGTGACAACCATGTCACACACTACACACTCCTCACCTGATGGGCCCCAGAGGTCAGACCCCGCCACCAGCCAGCCCGACAACATCGTACAACCCCGGAGGAGAACAACCGTCCGAGTCCGGTACTCATTGCACTGTATGGGGCTGAAGCAATGTCACTGAAACTGGCAGCTGCTCGGCTCCAAGCCACGCCTGTCAACTTCCAGCCAATGAAAGAGCGTCATTCTGGACAGGCATAGCGAGGACACCCCATTGGGTCTTTCAGGCCCTTCACTGTACCGCACATATTGTTGCACGGTAGAGAACAAAGAGGCGATGCTTTGGTTCCTAGGTACTTATGTTACTTGACCTGTTAAGGGAGTACATTGACGTTGTAGACAACATTGTACCAAAAAAACAACAAAACAGAGGTAGAATTCGGCATTCACGGCAAGTAGAAAGATAAAACTTGACTCTTATTCAGCCATTTAAAATCGACACAGACTGTTGTACATATCAAGGTGAATAAGGCTGCTGGACTGACACGTTTCGGCAGAACACCTTAGGCTATGTTCACACGGCTTAAATTGGGGCGCATTTTGCCGTGTATTTCGCGGCGTGCTGCGCTCTAAGGCGATGTTCACACGGCATAATTGCGGGGCGTAATCAATTACGCCAGGACTACAGGAGCTCGCGCCGACTCCAGTGATGCGGGGGGGGGGACGGCAGCTCGCCGGCCCCATAGACATTCATTACTAGCGGCGAATATGGGCATGTCACTTTCTCCCCCCGCGGCGGATTGTCCGAGTGGGTAGAGGAGACGTAATCCATAGTTCTCTATGAGAACTGTGGATTACCGTAATGAATGGGACATATCTCGCCCCGTATTTAGCGCAGTACGCCGAGAGATACGGGCCGAAATATGTCCCAGTTTAAGCCGTGTGAACATAGCCTAAAAGGCGGGGGTCACACGGCTTATTCAAGCCGTAATTGCGGGATGGATTTCGCCCGCAATTACGGCTTGAGTACGGGGCAGGCGGGGGCGGCAGCTCTCCGGCCCCATAGACATGCATTATCCACGGCGCTTATCCCGCCGGGATAATGTGCATGTCACTTTCTCCTGCCTGGCGTATTTGCCGAGCGGGGAGGAGAGACGGAATCCACAGTTCTCTATGAGAACTGTGGATTACCGTAATGGCTGGCACGGATTCCAGCCATATTGCAGCGCAGTACGGCGCGCAATATGGCTGGAATCCGTGCCCGAAATAAGCCATGTGAACGGCCCCTAAGGCTATGTTCACACTGCAATTATTGGGACGTATCTCGCCCCGTATTTCGCGACATACTGCGTTCAATACGGGGCGAGATACGTCCCAATAATTACGGTAATCCACAGTTCTCATAGAGAACTATGGATTACGTCTCCCCCTCGGACAATACGCCGAGCGGGGAGAGAAGTGACATGTCAATTATTCATGCCGTATACGCGTCGTGAATAATGAAAGTCTGTGGGGCCAGCGAGCTGCTGGCCCCCCGCTCCCAAGCACACGGCGTAATTGCGGGCGAAATACGTCCTCGCAATAAGACTGTGTGAACATAGCCTAATACGAGTGAAATGCACCCCAGTCATTACGGTAATCCACAGTTCTCATAAAGAACTATGGATTACGCCTCCTCTCCCCGCTCATACAATACGATTGTATTGTACGTGCGGGGAGATAAATGACATGTCAATTATTCGCGGGAGCTCCCGAACACCGGCGTAATTACTCCATGTGAACATAGCCTTAGGGTATGTTCACACAGACAAATTTCAGCGTGCATTTCGCGTCTTATTTGCGCTCTAATACGAGTGAGATGCGAGCAGAAATTACAGTAATCCTATGGATTACGTCTCCTCTCCCCGGGCGTATAATACGATCATATTCTACGCCCGGGGAGATAAGTGACATGTATGTCAGTCTATGGGGCCGGCGGGCGGCTGCCCTGCACGTCGCGGGAGTACGCACCGATCAGTGCGACTCCCAAACACCCAGCATAGATGCGGGGTGTACTGTACGGCCCGCAAATACGCCATGAATGAGTTTTTCGGATCCAAAAATGGATCAGAAAACAGATCCAACACACCATTTGAACATACCCTTACCCAGTAAGACACCACCACGTGCATCAGCCCAGCAGCCTTAAATTCACCTTAATGGGCTGGGCTGATGCGTTTCGGCATGAGGTGGTGTCTTACTGAGTAAGGGTATGTTCAAACGGAAAAATTCATTCAAAAGTGCTGCGTAAATCACATCCAACACGCAGGTGAGTGTTTGGATGTGTTTTTGCTGCAGCAGAAATGCACACTATAGTTTTAAGTAGGGTGCCTGCTGCATCAAACGGATCAAGAATTGACATGACAATTCTTGGAATGGATCCGAAAGACACATCACAAAGACGCAAGTAAACACGCATCGGCGATCAGATCAAAACGTAACTGCTCTGATCAGAGACAACATCTTAGTGAGAGGAATCTCATTAAACAGAGACTTTTAGCTAGGGAGTATCCACATTGGATTCTTAGTCGTGCAGAGTCCATTTGTGATACATGTACTAGAGAGGATCTTTTGAAACAGAGAGCTACTAGGGAGTTGGATACAAAGTGTTGTACTTTTGTTACTACTTTCATCAAGGAGTACAATCAAATTAGATCTGTTATTAACAAATACTTACCACTGTTGTGTCAGGATGATGATCTCAAATCTATTATTAAAAGCGGTGTTTGGTTTTCTACTAGAAGACCTCCCACTCTGAGATCAATTCTCTCTCCTAGTGAAGTAACTCTCCTGGCTTCTCACACTTGGTTCAAATGCGGTAAAATAAATGTATCTGTTGTGATCATGCTATTCAACAACGTTCCGTAGTAAGTAAGATTGATGGTCGCAGTTATTCTATTAAAATGTTTATAAACTGAGACACTACGTGGGTGGTTTGTGGTATTCTGTGCACATTGTGCGATTTATTGTATGTTGGATGCACCAGTAGAAAAATTAAAATTAGAATAAGGTAACATATTTATGGAGTAGTAAAGGCTGATAATAGAAATGTATCTAATGCTTCCATACATTTTAGGGATGTACACGGAGGTGACATTTCTTCATTCACATGTTTTGGTATTGAAAGGGTATCCAAACCCATTCGGGGAGGAGATAGAAAATGTAAGTTATTAAATAGAGATTTAGCATTAAACTATTAAAGTTTTTTTTAACGTTTTTATTGGCCATGGTTTATATAGGGTTAACAAGGGTGTGTGTTTTTTTTTTGTATATAAGGGAATGTCAGATGTTGACCCTTAGCTATGATTAAGGACCTTTTGGTCAGAAATGCGTAAGATGGATCATCTTGCTCTTTTGTCTCTTTTGTGTTGTCCATGGATTTGTTTTTGACTTTTATGGATATTTTTTGACTCCTAATAAAACACTGGATTTTATGAAGATTGCTGTGCTGGCTTCCTCATTTTCCAGTTACGCATCGGTGATCACTTGTCTAAACGCTGATGCATGTTTTACATTGAAACTAATGTAAATCACACTGAACATTGTTAGATGCGTGTTTGGGTCCGTTTAGGGTCCGAAACATGGATCCAAACACAGATCCAACAGGCCGTGTGAACATACCCCAAGGCTGGTGGGCTGACGCGTTTCGGCACGTGGTGGTGTCTTACTGAGTAAGGCGTTCTGCTGAAACGTGTCAGCCCAGCAGCCTTATTCACCTTGATATGTACAACAGTCCGTCTCGATTTTAAATGGCTGAATAAGAGTCAAGTTTAATCTTTCTACCGAGCGCCCTTTCTGCTTGCCATGGATGCTGGATTCTACCTCTGTTTTGTTGTTGTTTCAAGCGATTAGAGCTGTCATTGTATCCAGTGCATCTGAACTGTTTATTGAGGACTTCACCCAGCAGCACAGTGAACTGACTACTATTATTGAATTAGTTTGCCAACACTGTACCTAAAACATCAGTTTATAATATATAGATGGGTGGAACTAGTTGTAATTTAATGGGTAAGATGTGGCTCAGGAGGATTGCAATGCCATAGCCAAAATATAAATCTGTAGACACAGGTGCAGAGCGCAACGCATTACTGTCCTGCTTTTTATAGAGAAGTGAACTTAAAGCTGAGCTTCTGTAAATATACAAATCCCTAATAAGCATACTTGTCAACTTTTGAAAGTAGCCTTAAATGGGTTGTCTCATTACAAAGATTAGCTTTCAACATGTAGGGAACCTTAAATGAAGACTTTCCCCAAATACATTGGTCTTTTATTATTACCTTGTTCAGAAGATGAGAGATTTTACCTGCTGTAAGTGCACATAGGTTTCTACCGTTACCTTCCTGCTTTCCGCGTATTAGCTCCGTATTCTGAGCTCTTCTAATTGCACTGACTGCAGGAGATGTAATCTATAGTGCAGAAGGCTACTCAGTTCAAAGTTAACAAAAGTAATTCATGTCCTTGGTTTGTTAGAGATAACACAATCTGTTGTCATAATGCTGTCCGTCCTGGTAACGTTGCCTGCTTTCTGTCCAATCAGGAAAGGAGAGCAGGATGGTACCCATAGAAACCTGCATGCACTCAGAGAAGGTCAAATCTCTCTTATCTGTACACAGGCTCTGCAGACTGTATATTACCACCATACAGTGACTATATAGTGGTAATTACCAGTGTACACAGAGACTGTTCTGCAGCTGTGCTCTACATCTCCAAGAAACATATTGTGCAGCTTGAACTCCTTCCAACTCCAGAAGATCAGCAGCAGGAATAATCCTCAGGAGTGTCAGGGATGAAGTTTAGCACTGTCATGTTTTTTGTAGTGTTACAGTTTTCCCCTATGCACTGTGTTGGATACATGTGCATGTTGGATACACTGGTCTACATCGGACAAGTATTTCATACATTTCTTTCATAAAATGGTCAGCAAGGGCTGGTGTCGAGGAGTCTTTATTAAAATAAAATGTTTTTGTGTTGTTTCTGTGTTCTTTTACTATTTTATTGCATTGTTAGCAATAGAGGTGTCTGACAGATGCCTCGTCATTACTAGCACAAGGACTTGGTGTCAGCCAGTGATCTTTTTTTCACCCCAAGGCTGACGCTAACATCATGTCACTATTACCCCAGTATCCAATGCACTATGGGTATTGGGTAGAGCTGGGTTACCATCAGAAGTGGACCCTCTAATGTAATGATCCACTTCTCCATCAGCTGCGTTCAGGTATTTTTAGCAAGAGAAGGGACCAATATCCATGGACCTTCCCATCCTGATAGTATCAGTTTTACCTTGGCTGTTTATGGAAAATGAGTGGGATCCCACATATTTTTTTTCTTTTTTTAAATTTATTTATTGATTACAGTGGATACCTAGTTTTAGATTTTCTATAAAAAATTGATTCCTCCCTATTTTCCATAAGCCAAGGTAAAACCAGCAGCTATAGCCTGATATCATCATGATGGGAAGGTCCATAGATATTGGGCCCATTCCATCCTAAAAAAAACAGCCTACAGCTGCCCAGAAGCAGACCATCACCTACCCAGCTCTTCCCAGTACCCCTGGTGCATTGGGTACTGTAATTATAGTGGAAAGGTGTTAGTGTCAGCTTTAGGGTGACAAAAACCAGTGCTGGCTGCCACCAAGCCTCAGCGATAGTAATAGAGAGGCATCCATCAGACACCTCCATTACTAACACTAATATTAAATGGAAAAAAAAGGCACAGACACTAAACACAATTTTTTTTTAGTTAAATAAATACTCCCTGGCATCAACCCTCTGACTATTTTATTAAAACAAACATATCCACGGATGATCCGATGTAGTCCACTGAATTCAAAGTAGCACAAAGTGTAATCCTGTAAATAAACATACATACATACATACATATGGGCTGAATAGCCTAACCAGCATCAAGAAAGGCTGGGTGATCTCCCACAGGTGGTACCTAGCTTTCCACGATAAGAAAACGGGGTGCCATCTATGGGGATGGGTTGTTACCCAGTTTCACTGGACCACTTTTTTGTGACTTATGCATTAATTGTATGTGTTTGGTAAAGAGGACAAACGTAGCCTAATATAGTTTACATATAAAATGTAATGGCTTGTTGTTGCCCTACTGCAGTTTCCATTGGAATTAATTTCTTTTTGAGTTCAGCTAATACCACAAATGAGGAGCGATTGGGCCTTTGTTCCATGGCAACCATTGGCATGTCAATCATGCTGCTGGGGTGCCCACGATTAGAAAGAGGGATGCCCTTCCCTTTGTTAATCACTTAGATGCCGCGGCTGCTGTTAACTGCAGCATCTAAGGGTTTAAAAGGTTTGGATTGGAGCTATCTCTGATCCTGACCACTGCAGCGGTAGGCTATGCATTGCTGTAATCCCACTTCAAAGAGAAAAGCTTCTGAGCCTGCACCATCCAGCCCACCCAGGAGACTTGCCAACTCTTCTGAGAGCCTGTTTTTGTACATAGTTCTGAAAGGTCACCTGTCATTTACAAATGAATGCCAGAGAATGTTATCTATACCGGACTAACAGTCAACCTAAGGGCTCCACAATGTATACAGTTGAAAGCAGAAGTTTATATACACCATATAAAAAAATACACATATGCATGTTTTTCTCACTATCTGACATGAAATCAGAATAAACCTTACCTGTTTTAGGATTAGGATTACCAAAATTATTAATGTTTGCCAAATGCCAGAATAATGAGAGAGAGAGAGAGAATTTTTAAAGCATTATTATTACTTTCTGCAAAGTCAAAAGTTTAAATACATTTCATTAGTATTTTGTAGAATTTCCCTCAAACTGTATGACTTGGGTCAAATGTTTTGGATACCTTTCACAAGCTTCACACAATAGTTGGTAGGAATTTTGGCTTAATCCTCCTGACAGAACTGGTGTAACTGAGCCATGTTTGTAGCCGTCTTGCTCACACCTGCCTTTCCAGCTTTACATTTTAAAAAGGATTGAGATCAGGGCTTTGTGATGACCACTCCAAAACATTGACTTGGTTATTCTTATATCACTTTGTAACCAGTTTGGCAGTATGCTTCGGGTCATTGTCAATTTGGAAGACCCATTACCACCCAAGCTTCAACTTCCTGACTGATGTCTTGAGATGTTGCTTCAGTATTGCCACATAATCTTCTTTCCTCATGATGCCATCTATTTTGTGAATTGCACCAGTCCCTCCTGTAGCAAAACAACCCCACAACATGATTCTGCCACCCTGTGTTTCAGCATTTGGATGGTGTTCTTAGGCTTTCCAGCTTCTCCCTTTTTCCTCCAAATGTTGAAACAGTACTAGTTTTACTGTGGATAATGACACAATCTTACCAACTTCCACCAGCATCTTCACAAGGTCTTTTGCTTTTGTTCTTGGGTTGATATGCACATGTCTGACCAAAGCACGTTCATCTTTGAGACACAGAACTCGTCACCTTCCTGAGCAGTATGATGGATGGACATTCCCATCCTGTTTGTACTTGTGCATAATTGTTTGTACAGATAAACGAGGCACCTTCAGGTATCTGGAAATTGCACCCAAGGATGATCAAGACTTCTGCAAGTCCACAGTTCTCTTCCTAATATCTTGGCTGATTTCTTTAGACTTTCCCATGATGTCACACACAGAAACAATGTGTTTCTGGTGTGTATCCACAGTTGTGTGTCTCTAATTAACTCAGATGTTGCCAATAAACCATCAGAAGCTTCCAAAGACATGACATCATCATATGGGCTGTCCCAAATTGTTTAAACGCTTAATATTCCTACTTTATGTACATTTTTGACCTTTCAGAAAGTAATAAAATGTCTTACAAAATTCTCTCTCTCATTATTCTTTGATTTGGCAAATATAAATAATTTTGGTAATCCTAATTGAGCTAAAACGGGAAAGTGTATTCTGATTTCATGTCAGATAGTGAGAATAACATGCATATGTGTCTTTTTATATAGTGTATGTAAACTTCTGGTTTCAACTGTATATGCACACAGTTTTCCCAACAGTGAGTGCTCAAGAAATGTGTTGTGATTTCATGTATTCCTAGTGTGATCACTGAAAGGGTATGTTCACACGACGTGTTGGATTCATTTTTGGATCTGTTTTGGATCCAAATAAAGCATTAAGAAGCGCTGCATAAATCACATCCAACATGCAGGTGCGTGTTTGGATGCGTTTTGACTGCAGCAGAAACGCACTCTATAGTTTTTAGATAGGGCGACGGCTACGTCAAACGGATCAAGAACTGACATGTCAATTCTTTGAACGGTTCCGAAAGACTCATCACAAAGACTCATCTAAAACACGCATCGACGATCACTCGTCTGAACGCCAATGCATGTTTTACATTGAAAGTAATGTAAATCACAATGCACATTGTTAGCTGCGTGTTTGGGTCCGCTTAGGGTCCAAAACACGGATCCAAACATGCATCTAAAAATGTATCCCAACATGGAGTCAACACACCTTGTGATTATTATTATTCTCGTTCCTGGTTGGTGGCGGCTCTGGGGTCAGAGATATGGTCTCCCCTGGAGCAGATTGGTTCTTACCTTGTGGGTTTCAGGGCATTAACCAGTGGTGAGGCTGGGCTTAAAATCCTTGTCTCCCTCCCGTCACCCACATTTTCCCCACCCTTGGTTGAACTTGGACACATGTCTTTTTTTCAACCGTACTATGTAACTATGTATCATACCCAAAAGCGGAATTCGATTTTTTTGTGATATTCCAAGTTAGCACTGCAATCTAGCATAAGATTAAGACTAAATCTGTCACCAGAAAGTCCCAGCTTTAGGTAAAGTTTTTTTTTTTTTTTTATGGACAGATTTAAAACCAAGACTAAGTAATATCTCAGAATACCAATTTGAACACATATGGAAAACAGACAGTCAGGTCACATTAATCCAACCACCAGGTAATATCCAGAGTAACCGTCATGGGCAGCACGGACAGCAGCTAGACAGGCTGGGAGTGACTCATTAAGGTCTTAATAGGTTGTCACAGGTATCTGGAGCCATGCTGACTGCAATACAGCCTGCAGCTGCTGGAGGGTGCATGGGGAGGATCCATAAACCAAACACGGCGATCAAAGTGGTCCTACAGGTGATCAATTGGGTTCAAGTCTGGGGAATTAGGGAGCCAAAGTAGTACTTGGAGGTCTTGGTTATGCTTTTTTTATCAATCTCAAATATTTCTAGCAACGTGTCACATAGTCTTGTTGGAAGATCCCATCTGCCTCAGGAAAGAGAATCAGCATGTATAAGTGATCTGCAAGGATGGATTCATACCCAAATTGGTTGAAAATTCCCTTCCACATAGATGAGCGGACCCAGAAAATGTCACAATAACATTACCCAGACCACTGCCATGACCAGCTTGTGTTCTTCCAGCAGTGGTTCCAGCAGGGTCTTTGTTCTATGATGTTTCTCACCTGACAAGCCAATGTCCATCTATTTGATGAAGCAGAAAACGTGACTCATTGGAGAAGACAACCCTTTGCCAATCAGTGGAGGTCCAATCCCAATACTGCTTTGAAATGGAAGCCTTTTCTGCTAACACAATTTCCTTAACATAGGTGCAGTGACCCTCTGGTTGTTTTGGTGCCCCATATGTAGTTTATAGTGAGGTGTTCTACTGTAAGGTGTTGGTATGCCTTCACGCACCTTCATAGCCGTTGTAAACCCCCCACATAAGTGGCACATGGTGCGATGCAATTTCCATGTCGCTAATTCACAATGGCGCCATTTGTTCACTCACTATACACTTTCACCACAGTGGCATGCAAATAGTTCACAAACTGGGCAGTTTTAGAAATACTGGCACTGTTGGCCTGAAAGCCAATAATCTCTTTTTGCAACTGATAAATCACCCCTGTTACCTATGACAGCAACGAGGAATATGTGTGCAGACAAACTATTGCATGCTTTATATAGTCACCAAGCCAGCTCCCTAGACAAGACTTCCTTTATAGGAAAGGGGTCATAATTATGTGACTCAACTGTGTATTATAATAGTGGATCTGTAAGTGCCGGTCTGGTCTGACAAATCTTGCACCTGTTTTTGTAAATTATTTTTCAAAGCAGTATGATGCCACCACCTGTGTCCTGAATAACACTAACCTTTGTACTAGGTCACATCTTGGAGTCCATGTTTGGGCCAAATATCCCAACTTGGCCTCAGGTTTAATGGCCTGAACTAAGATCATCATAGGGATCTGCTATTCATTTGGGTCATTAGACCTATGGTCAGGACAGGATTTGTACTCTATAGGCATAAAAATGCTCCCTTATTATGCTTTTGTCAAAGCGGCCTGAGTGTGTATAGAGAGACTTCCATAGAGACTCTGGTGAAAGGCAGGAGCAGCATTAGGCTATGTTCACACGGCTTATTCTGGGACGTATTTCAACCCGTAATTCGCGCCGTACTGCATTCATTATGGGCTGAAATACGTCCCAGTCATTACGGTAATCCACAGTTCTCATAGAGAACTATGGATTACGTCTCCTCTCCCTGCACAATACGGCGAGCAGGGAGAGAAGTGACATGCTACTTATTCATGGCGTATCCTCGCCGTGGATAATCATGTCTATGGGGCTGGCAAGCTGCCGGCCGCCCCGCCCGCTCCCTCCCCCACGGCATAATTGCGGGGCGTAATACATCCCGCAATTAAGCCGGGTGAACATAGCCTTAGGCTCGTTAATATAGCAGATTTATAAGTTAACATTGCTTATTCAACTGCATTGCTTTTAGTAAGAGATTACAGACGTTTGTATGTTTTCTTTTACAACTAGGTCTGCTACACTTGTAATAGATTGTAAGCTCTCACGATCAGGGCCCTCACACCTTGTGTCTCATCTGTAAGCATAGCCGTCTTAACAGTGTTATGGGCCCCCGGGCATAGCACTGCAGTGGCCCTGCCCAAATACAGGACATCACACTTGGCCATGTCTCGAGCCACCCCAAGCACACCCATATTATTACGCCACTTATGTCTGGACAGCTTGCAGTCTACAAGACTATTCTGCTGGCAGGGAGCCTTATGCTTCCTTCTCCACCATGGTTTTTAGCTGCGCGCACATCCTAAAAACAGACAAACAGTTAAATAAGCAAAGCCAACCAAGGGATATAGGGTATGTTTCTTGTATTCCTGAGACAAACATACACTACTTGGGGCCCCTATACTTGTGGGGCCCCCGGGCAACTGCCTAGTGTGCCCAATGGAAAAGATGGCCCTGTCTGTAAGTTCTTTTAATGGGTAATGTCTGTACGTATACGCTCTAAATTGTAAAGTGCTGCGGAATATGTTGGCGCTATATAAAGATTATTATTATCAAGGACACTGCTATCAAAAGAGCAAGACATTTTTCTTATTGCAATGTATCTGAGTATAGTTATTTCTTTAAATACAATAAAAAGCGATCAGCTCTATGCCTAGATGCTCTAACAAAGATGACATCGTGAAAACCATTATACCTTCTAGATGCCTGCAGAATTGCCAAATAGACATGGCCCCTTCAACTGTTTCCCAATGCCAAGTAGACTGATGAATTATGAAACTGCAATAATATTATAACATACAGCCCTGTATCAAGATGATTTTCTGTTTTTGTTATGGTGTATGTTCAGCGTGTATGGCTGGAAAGCACCTGACGTACAAGCTAAATGTATCCATATGATAAAATGGCCCTATGGAGACCAAAACCTTTTAGCCTCTGTTTGGCCAGTATGCAACTGTGTACCACAGGTATATAGAATAGCGCAGGAGCCTACACTATTCTGTACAACGACATTCAGAAAAAAAAACTTTTTTTTTTTTTTTGCAATGGGATCCAATGGGTGATGGTATCGGTTTCACATATACAACATGGCATGTATGCAACTTTGTAATTGTCCAAGCATGGTGAAAGATCCAGCAGGTAAAATTCACGTATCTTTATTCCATATTACAAACGTACAAACACAGGAAGAGACATCTGTGTTGTAGCGTTAGCTGACGCGTTTCAGGTTCTGCCCGAAACAATTTTTTTTTATTTAAATTTTACACATCAAAATAAACATTTTAAGCACCAGAAAAATTAAACAATAGTTTCCTAAGTTTCTCTGCAGGAATAGACACCATGAATGCACATGGTGAAGAAAAACTGGAGTGCATGTCAATTCTTTGTGCATAATGCATGTTTTACAATGGGGATTGCAAAAAAACACCAAATTCCGCATGTATTTTGTTGTGGCTTATTGTGTTGCGAAATTTGACTCACAACACATCGACGAAATCTCCCTGTAGTGAAAAACACATAAAAACATGCATCAAAAATACATGCCAAAAACACACCACATAAAGAAAATGTAAAAACATGCATTTCTCCTGTGAAAGAAGCGCTCATTTCACTGCAAAATTGTACACTGTGTGAACATAACCTCTGGTGAATTTCAACTCTAAGTCCCTCATTCCTTCCTTGCTTCTAAAACTAAAAGTTATGATGCAACTTCCTAATTGTATTTACAGCAAATTATTTGGAAATTTTTTTGCAGTGTAAAGATATCTGAAAATGAACACAGGATTTTAAACCAGGGTTTGCATTTTACACTGCTTTTTTCTTTATGACATTTTCACAATTTTGGGAGTTTTCTCTGGGTCATTGATATTTAACCCCTCAAACACAGTATGCCCTAGATATGGTGTTTTTTCAGGTGTTCTCTTACCACACACTTATGTTTTTGCTGTTTAATAAAAAGTTATGTGTTTATGCGGGGTTTATCGTTAGTAAAGAAACACGTAATATGTGCACATTGGAGAGACACTCAGTACAAGATCACTCACAACGCAATCGATGGTTTTACCCTACCTCCCACACCAAGGGTCCCAAATAGACTACAAAGCTGTCCCAAGTGTGGAACTCACAAGGCAGATCTGTGGCACGGTCTCTGGGATTGTACATTTACGCAGAGTTTCTGGAACGGATTTGTAGTCTATATTAAAGTACACTATGAGGTGACCCTAGACAATCATTATGACCATACATGCCAACTCTCCCGTTTTTGGCGGTGGGGTCCCGCTATTTGGGGTCCCCCCCCCGCCCTTCCGGGGGAGCTGGCATTTCTCCCGCCGCCAGCTGGCGGCGGGGGTCTTTTAAATGGCCACGGCGCCGGAGTAGCGCTGGTGCGCTACTCTGGCGCCGCCGGTCCGTTCCCACGGGCGGGTGAAGCGGGCGCAGGGTCCGCTCACCCGCCCGCGGTTTCACTGTGCGGGGAGGAGGCACGAGGGAGCGCTCCCTTCTCCCCCTGTATGTCCGGCGCCCCTGCGCGCCGTGCATACCGGTCAGCGACGCAGGGGAAATGATGCGCGGCGGCTCTCATTACCCCAGCGGAGCGGAGGAGATCGGGCAGGAACCAGGCCGGAGCGGCAGGAGCCTGGTCAGGTAAGTGGAATTTATTATTTTATTTTTATTAACTACATGGGGGGCTCTGCCTGGCTACAATGGGGGGGGGTCTACCTGGCTGGCTACAATGGGGGCAACTACCTGGCTGGCTACAATGGGGGCAATACCTGGCTGGCTACAATGGGGGCAACTACCTGGCTGGCTACAATGGGGGCAACTACCTGGCTGGCTACAATGGGGGCAATACCTGGCTGGCTACAATGGGGGCAACTACCTGGCTGGCTACTAAAGGGGGCAACTACCTGGCTGGCTACTAAAGGGGGCACTACCTACCTGGCTGGCTACTAAAGGGGGCACTACCTACTTGACTACTAAAGGGGGCACTACCTACCTGACTACTAAAGGGGGCAACTACCTGACTACTAAAGGGGGGCAACTACCTGACTATTAAAGGGGGCACTACCTGGTTACAAAGGGGGCAACTACCTGGCTAACAAAGGGGGGCATCTACCTAGCTACAGAAGGGGCATCTACCTGCCTGTAAGGGGGCATCTACCTGCCTGTAAGGGGCACTACCTGGTTATGGGGGGCTACTACCTGGCTATAAGGGCATCTACCTGGCTTTCTTCCAAAGCCATTATGTAGTTAGGCGGAGTGGGTGTGGCACACAAAAAGATGGGCGTGTCCATGCAAATTTTTGCCGCGGCACGCGTAGCGCACCGCCCTCTTTAATCTCCTGCTTTTCCATTTTCAAAAGTTGGCAACTATGATTATGATGCACTAATTTTCACTATCCCAGACCTCCAGAAGGTAAGGAGATAGACACAGCGGGAGGAGCCCAGGGTGTACCAGCTATTGTACAGATAGCGATCCTAGTAGCTAAACGATGCCTCTTGACCTTTTGGATTAAGCCGTCCTTGCCATTGATTTCTATGATTGCAGACCAAATGAAAATCTATCTTACAGCTGACAAAATGGAAACTGAGAGATGTAAGGAGGCCCGCACGGCCGGTCTCTTTAGGCGTTGGCGCTCTTTTATAGAATCTCATTATTCCGATAAGGAAATGAAAACTCTTATGCAGGCCTTTCAGCTTACAGGCTGGTATTGTAAAGAGGGGGTATATGCGTATCACTGGGCAGACTACAGATTTGATGCATTAAAGGGGACATATCGCTTCCTTAGTTCGGCTGATTCACACTGCTCTCAGCTTCTCAACTCTGGAGATGCAGGGGCGTTTCTTCCCCTCCCAGCTGGGTGACATCATCCCCCTTCACTGTGCATGCTGGCTCCCGAGACTCTCCCCCCCTCCCCTCTCTGCCTGAATCCACATGTCACTGTGTCTCTCCCTGCAGTCTTATTTTGTAAGAGCTGTATACATACCACAGGCTGCATTCAATCTAGACTGAGCAACTGAACTCTTCTCCTCTCACAGCTGGAGATGCTCTATGAACAGCACAGATCTCCCTTCTATGCAGGAGAGTTAGGCACCGGGACAAAACTGTTATGTTTTCTCATTGTAGAATCTGTTGCAGTCTGTTTCTGCTGGGTGGGGAGAGAGAAAATGCTACGGCCCCTAACTCTGAGTCAGGCAGGGATCGACACAAATTGTGCTATGTCCTGATTGTGTAAGCCATTCAGTGTAATTCTGTTTCTTCTGCCTGTATAAAGTGAAAATGTGACGGTCCCTTACTCTGAGTCACAGACACAGCTCTGTGAATCGACCGGGGGCTGTACAGAATGTAAATGAGCTCTCAGCTAGTGAAATGCAAGGAGGAGGGATCCGGAGAGATTCGACCAGGTCTGGATATAAGTTTAAACAAACACACAAGATAAGGTATCCTGTGCATACAAGACAGCTTTGCTTATGACATACATTTGCAAATTTGCTTGTTTTCACTGCCCTTATTCTGAAGACCATTTAATGAAATGATAAAACCCCTTTAATTGGGGAGGCTATGGGCGAAACGGGATATGAAATTTGCTAAATACTTGGAGAGAGTGAGGAGCAGACACACGCCACTAATGGTTTTTGTTTTTTCTCTGTTTTTGTTTTAGTTAATTTTATTTTGCTATGCTTTGTTATTTACCTTTGTTTGGTGAATATCAGGATTATTCACTTACCTGTCTCGGATATCCCTGACTCTGTGATATGTGATTGTAGGCTGCATGTTGAACAGATATGTACTTGATTTCACCTTGTTTTATTTTATATTCTCCCGAGACTGTATTGTATGTTACAAAAATTCTTTTTTTTTCTATTTTTTGGAAAATTCAATAAACATTTATTTTAAAAAAGTTTTTTTTAAATTCACAAATAAATGTTATTTGTAGGAACAACATTAGGTTCAAAAGTATAAATGTCAAAAAGCATAAAATTACACCATAACATGATCGTCAAAGGGGGCGAACGGAGGTACCGATACTTTATGCACTTAAGAAAACAATTGCCCGCTAAAAAAAAAAAAGGACATAGGCACGGGAAACCTAAACAGCAACGTACCTACATAACATTACAGAAGGAATAATAGGTCCTGCAACATGCAGGAGTACAATAACAACCTTCAACTAATTCGAGTGCAAATTTATGTATAGAACAATTATTTACCTCGCAGGTATCTATGTAGAAGAAGAACTAAGCGTGGGTTAGTTGCAGTGGAATAATCCTAACCATCTGGGGGATAGCCGCACCACCAACTTGCTCTAGGTATATACCGAAGACAACCAACACCATAGCATGTTTAAGGGGTCGGGGGATTCACGTACCTTAGGGCTTGTGAGGTACAGTCTGTGCCAGGAGAGCTCCACCACCCGCCCCAAATCTTCTGAAACCTGTTAATGCAATATCTATGACGAAACAATAATTTTTGATGCAGTAAGGCCCCCATTACTCAAACCCTTCCATTCAGCCATTGAGGGGGATCTGGATGCCAGCCAGGCCTTGACAATAGCCTTTCTAGCATAGTACAATGCTTCAGTGGCAAAGATGAACTCATAACGAGAGTTCGTGTCATCAAGTGCAGGTCTAAATAAACAAACAACGGGAGTAAGGGGGATTGGGCATCCCATCACATCATTTAGAAAGCGAATGACCTGAGCCCAAAACCCCATCACCCTAGGACAGGACCAGATCAAGTGTAGAAAGGTGCCGGAAGACAAATGACACTTCGGCATTCATCTGCATGCCAGATACGAAATTTACTAATTTGAGAGGTGGTGTAGTAGGATCTGTGCAAGATAAAAAGTTGAGTCAGGGGAGGAGATTTTAACGCGATCCAGTGCCCCTTAATGGACAGGACGACGTCATCTCGTCCATTGTCTCCTGCTGCTAAAGACATATTGACTCTGGCGGACAATAATGCGCTTTGCGATCCCTGGCGTACTCTGAATATGGGCGCGAGGGAGTTCACGTTCTACTCCTCGGTTCACAAAAGTTTTACTAGAATTGACTATTTTCTTATCTCCCTAGGGTTGTGGGAGTCAGTGGTGGACTCCACGGTTCATACTATAGCCATCTCGGATCATGCCCCAGTTACATTGTCAATCTCGCGTTCGAGGTCACAAATCAAGAGCAGGTTTTGGCGATTTCCGGGATACTTGCTACAATCTGAGGATTTTAAATCCTTTTTGCAAGTACACTGGACTAACTACGTGGATGATAACTTGGCGCATATGGAAAACGCCCCTTTGTTCTGGGCTGCTGCGAAGGCGGTTATGAGGGGTCATATAATCAATTACGTCGCGGGCAGGAGAAGGGAGGCGCAAAATAAATTCAAAAAACTGCAGACCACCCTACTGTTGGCTCAGAGGGAACTGATAGTCACCCCATCGGCGGCTGCGGAAACACAACAAAAAGAGGTCAAAACGGTTCTGGAATCCTTTCTGCAGAGTCAGGCGAACTGGCTAGTTAAAATCAATCAGAACAGATATTTTAGAGGGGCGAATAGAGATAGTCGGATGTTGGCGCGACTGGTCAAAGCACAACATAGCCGCAAACCAGTGCTGTCCCTGAGGGATCCCGCTTCCGCGGCGCAGCACACCGCGCCAGAGGAGATCTCAAGATTATTTGTTGAGTTCTTTGAGGATCTCTATAGAGCGCCACCGACTGAGATGGATCAGATAGAGTCCTTTCTGGCCACAGAGTCCCTTCCGGGCCTTAATGAAGAACAACAGGCGTTTCTAGACGGTCCGATCACAGAGGAAGAGGTGAGGACAGCCATAGCATCCTCAGCCAGTGGAAAGTCGCCTGGGCCGGATGGCTATGGCAATGAATATTACAAGCTTTTATCAGTTGAAATTACACCAGTATTGACTGGCTTATATAACGCAATATATCGGGATCAAAGAGCAATGGAATTATTCTCGGAGTCATGCACCATTTTACTCCCAAAACCGGGTAAGGACCAGGCCCTGGTACAAAACTACCGCCCAATAGCTTTACTTAACAGCGACTACAAATTTTTAACAAAAATCTTAGCAACCCGACTCCAAACCTTTCTTCCAAATATGGTACACCCCGCCCAAAGGGGCTTTGTGCAGGGACGCCAGGCAGTGAAAAATATTCGGGCGGTGGTGGGGGCAACGGTGAGGGCCTCGGAACCTTCGTCAGATATCCTGATGCTTCTGAGTTTAGATGCTGAGAAAGCATTCGACAGAGTTTCGTGGCCCTTTCTGTCCACCACTCTGCTACGGAGGAATTTCGGTCCTATATTTCTAAATTTTGTCTCTTACATCCAGGAGGGGTCATCTACTAATCTTTTAGTTAATGGGCTACTCACCTCCCCGATAGACATGTTTAGAGGTACCAGACAGGGTTGTCCGCTATCTCCATTGCTCTTTGATCTTGCGATAGACCCACTGCTATATTGCCTAAAGCCAAGACATGTCATAGAAGGGAACCTGGAGGGTTCTCCGATTGTGGACATAGTGGCCTTTGCTGATGATGTACTGGTGATTTTGAAAAATCCGCGACATAATCTACAGGGGGTTATGCGGACACTGCAGGAGGTGGGGTCCCTTTCGGGTTATCATATCAATTTTGACAAAACCAATGCAATGATACTTAAAGGGCCAGCAAAGCCCACATGGGCCCCACTCTACTCGTTTAGTTGGTGTACCAACAAGCTGCCCTATCTGGGAGTATCTATTTCTAGACTTCCCTCCAATTTATATAAAGATAATATTACTCCATATATAACCTCGATGGAAGCACGGCTGCACGCATGGAGGCGGCTCCCACTGTCCTTTGTGGGCAGGGGAAACCTTATTAAATTAGTGGAGTTTCCCAAGCTGCTGTATCTCCTCCACTCTCTTCCACTTTATATCAGGCGTAAAGACGAGACACGCATAAATATGTTCTTTCGCCGCTTCATCTGGGGTGGTAAACGGCCCAGGATCCCGCTGGTAATTTTGCAGCAGCCCAGGGACAACGGGGGTATTAACTTCCCAAATGTTCGAGCATATAATGTGGCCGCGTTGATACGTCCGGCAGCGGACTGGTTACAGGGCATTTCTACATACACAGACACTAAGACAGAGCAATCTTTTGTGGGAAGGACCCGGCTAGCAAATCTTCTTCATCTGCCCTTACATCAAATACCAGAATTGATTCGGTCTAACCCATTGATATACTCAACATGGCGGGGGTGGCAAAAACTGAGGGGACTATTGGGGCTGCATCCGCATGCTTCGTTGTTTCGCACTTTTGTAGGTAACCCGGATTTTCAACATGGGGCTCCATATAAAGATTTCTACCTGTGGGAGAGAGGGGGGATATTGTCAGTCCACGATCTAATAGACACTAAAACGCGTAGGATCTTACGTTTGGAAGAACTAAAAGCAAGGTTCCCTGAGGCGGAGGTCTCCTTCTTCCCTTACTTAAGTGCCCGAAATTATGCTTTGACATTGACTTTGAATTTTACACAAAAAGAATGGGACCCAAGGTTACGAAAAACTTTGCTCAGGAATACTGTGGAAAGGGGCCTGACTACCTGGTACTACAAAATCCTGCATAGGCCGCTTGATTTCTTGGAGTCAACGATGGCCCTGGCGAAGTGGGTGGGAGATGACCCTAGCCTGGAGGTACACACCTTACTTACAGCATTAGCAAATAGCCTCAATTCTTGGCGCTCCAGTAGATATTGGGAGATGTCTCTCCAGTTATAACCATAGGGCTTATATTACCCCAGTCAGGGGCCACCTGCATGGGCATCTTCGAGAACAGTGGTTGCTTCCGTTGTGGGGAGCTGGAGGCAGGTATATTCATTGTCTTTGGAGTTGCCCATGATACAGGTCTATTTGGACGCAGGTGATGTTGTTTACAAGAACACACCTGACGAATTATGTTCCTAACACTCCCCTGTGGGCCATATTTGGCCACATCGACGCCCAGGCGACCCCATGTGCGCCGGGGAGTAGAAAACTTCTTATACATGATTTCAGCGCGTGGCGTTTTAAAACCATTTTTGAACACATGGATAACACCGACTCCCCACCCCTTCAGGTTGTTTTGGATAAATTGTCTATATATTAAAAATGGATTGGGTAGAGGCCTCAGGTAGGAAGGAGACACATGTCGAAAAATTCTTCAAGTCTGGGGCAGTTTTATTCCCCTGTTTCTGCAGAGAATACAGGGGGCCATCAGGGAGTGCTTTAATCATACTGCATGGTTTCAGGAACAGCTGTTAATGGGAGAACTGCTGCTTTAGGAAGCGTTGTATCCTGATTTGCCCAAATGATGTCAATACCCAGCTTATGACTTAAGTTTGATCCGGGGCCAAGACTCCAGTCCTAAATAGTGAAACAAGATGTTGGTGGCGGAAGGCGGAGGTTATGCTGACTGACCACCCTATTGAGACCGGGGATGGGGGGGTGGGCTTGGAGAGTGGATCACCTATTGAAAATGATGTGTGTTGTACTGATGTTTGTTTTATGCTTACCTGAGCCCGAAACTGCATTTACTCTTTTTGTTCTTGCGGATTATGCCTTTTCCCTAGGGTGACAGACAGGGGATGAGGATAAAATTATGACTTTCAACTGGAATCACTATAATACTAAGGAAATTCTCGTCTATTATAGAATGGAGTTAAATACATCTGGAACGCTTGTCCAGCGGTTGGACGGCTGGGACGAGGCATGGCTCTGGCTCCCTGGAACAGGCATGAGATCGCAAATAGAGGGCTCAGGCTAGTTTTTGTTTTAATTTGTTTTATTTTATAAACTTAAAAATGGTAATACAGAATATATATGTTTGTAATCTCTGAATCTTTTTGTTCTACCATGTTCATCTGCAAATTGCATGATATAATTTTCATATGCTTTGTACTTTGTGTTACTTATAAGAGAAAGTTTAAAACAAAAAGTATAGAGGCAAGCTATTTTTATATATAGAGGATACACGTCTAGCGAGGGACACACACAATGTCCCACGTCTCATCGTAGGGTCCCAGGTCATCCTTCGAGGCGACTCACTAAGGTCATCCAACTCCCTCTCTAGCCTCGTGAAGTGAGTGCATAAAGCTGGAAAATTACATGTCCAGAGGGTTGGAAGAGGATTAAGAGGAGACCGGGAACTGACTAAAACCTATAAGGTTAGTGTCCAAACTGGACTAATCGCATGATTTGATTCAGAGATATAGAGAAGATCTGAGACGACGGTAGATAATTACGCTGTAGTGTTGGGGAAGTTGGTCAAATACTTAGAGGTTGGAGTATAATTTGAGAGTATGGCAATACCGTAAGTACACCAGCCCCTATTCGTGGGACATGCTAAGCTAGTTCTTGGGAATTGTTCTTATGCGAGAGTGGATCAAATTAATCAATCCGCATCTGTATATAAGAACAGTGATCGAAACCTTTGCTCCAGACAGAAGGGCCCTTCTAAAATAGGAGTTGGTCCTTAGGATACCCTCAATAGTAGGACGGTCCCATAGAAAGAATGTGGAGATGGTGTTGGACATTTAATATTAAATGGAGAAAGAACAAATCAACGCCTGGACCTGGAATGCTCCCTCTGCCCCCATTCACGGCAAGACTGTGACAACTGTCCCATAAAGGTAATACAATTGAATTGCCGGAAAGGATCGCCCCCTCCTCCCGCAGAGGCCATCAGTATTTTAGTCCACTACACAGTGTCTGCGGCATGCCAGTACAAAAGTAAGCACAAAATGCCTTTGATGTTGATCCGCAACGAACCGTAAATCACCGAGCTTGCAGAAGAGTGTATATAAATCTCTTAGGGCATGAGTGACATTTAACTAAACTAATACGGGCTGCAGTGTCTGACAAGCCAGAGGGCTTTTCAAAGGTGCCAAGCCAAGGGGGGGCAATTTTATTTTACAGGAAGGTAATAAGGCTGGATTAATAGTTTATTGCTTGCTTTGAAATCTTCCGTTGCCGATACGTATACCTATCAATTCCAAGATAAGTGATCGAAGACTGCCAGTAGTGGAGTCACTAGGTGTTTGTGGCGCCCACTACTGGACTGATATGTCTATGGTCATCCCTTCACCCCCTCTATCTAATCCTTGGCCCGTTTATTAAGGTTACCGCACCTCAAGAATCTCCAGAATCCTAGACGCATTTCTCACTGTGAGATATACAACTCATATACGTCCAGTTACTGCTCTTATTCACATTCTCGTCTTGACGGACTGTAACTTCCCTACTTGTGGTGCTTCCCTCTTTGTAACTCTCGCCCATCTGCAATCTGTCCTGAATGCAGCGCCAGCTTGTCTCTCTTTCCACCTGCTATACTGATAGCTCTACCCTGTGTCAGTCTGCCTGCACGGCTGCCTATTCAGTACAGAATATCAACATAAAGACTCATCACTCTCACACATAAGCTCCTCCCCAGTGCTGCACCCCCCATACATCTCCCCCTTTAAATTCTCTGTCTACCACCCTACCCTTTCCTCTGCTCGGGCTACGTTTCTAAAACTCCCACCCCTCACTAAACCAAAACCTCCCATCCCCCGCCCCACCAAGATTTTTTCTTTTTTTGGGCACCATTCCCCGGGAAACAGGGTTACCCCATGTGGATCGGGCACACTCACAACCCTCATTTTTTTTAAGTGCCCTTAAAAAACTCATCTTTTTAAGGACAACCCCAATCAAATCCCAAAAATTGGGTCCCCCCCCCCAAAATTTTCTGTCAAGTTTTCGCCCACTTCCTGCACTTTGGAAACCCACAGGCACTTTTTTTTTATAAAAATTTTTAAATGGGTTTGGGGGGCATGGGCCCCTCCACTTTTATTTAAAACCTCCCCCTCTTTTGTAAAAAAGGCGGGTTCCTTTGGGAAAACCCAAGCACTTGTCACCTTTTTTAAGGGGGGAACCCCCCCTACACCAAATAAGTTTTGTAAGGGGCTTTTTCAGAAAGGGCCCTCACCCCGGGGGTGTCTCATTTGTCAGTACTTTTTTTATAAATTTAATGTCTGGTTTTGTCTTTGGTGCTTATTCCCTCTATTTGTAAAGTGCGGGGAATATGTTGGCATTTATATAAAAAAAAAAGATTATTATTTTTTTAATTGGGGGCAGATTTGGATTTGGACCAATTGATCGTAAACCCCGAAAACTGTTCAAAAAATTCCGTAAAAGACATTTTAAAGCGGGGTTGGCGAAAAGATTCCTAAGGAACTGCCAAGTAAAAGAAAGGCATCATTTACATATAAGCTTTTTTTTTCACAAGGGGGGAAAGGGGTTAAAGGCCTCGACCGTGGGTCGCCCTGCCCCTAAACGGGCCAGGGGCTCCAAACCGCTAGGACAAATAACAAGGGAAAAAGGGGAAATCCCCTGCCGGTACCTCGGAACAAGGGAGAAATCAAAATATGCAGACCATTAACTGACACCCTAGATGTGGGCCCTGCATAAAACCAACCGAACCAGGCCCCTTAAAAAGGGTTTGCGGCCGAACCCGAACCTTTCCAGAGCGGAAATAAAAAGGGGCCACTCGACAGAGCCCGAAGGGCCTTTGTGGGCATCTAAGGAAACAATAATTCTGCAATCCAAATCATCACTAGGGGGCCTGCAAATTAGTAAAACAAAGTCTCAAAATTTAAAGCATTTTTGATTTTCCCAGGCATGATCCAGCTTGATCTCGTGTACAATGGACAGGATGACTTTTTCGTCTCCTAGAAGCAATTTGGGCCGTATTTTAATATCTTTTGAAGGGGAAGGGGTGGGTCACGTTGGGGGGCCCCTTGGGGTTGGGGGGGGACAACAAAACGGTTCCCCGCAGGGGGGGGGGTGGGGGACCCAACCCAGAAAGCTTCCTGGAAACTTCAAAAAATTGGGGGGCAAGGAACCACATACTTCATAAGTTCGAGGGGGAGGCCATCGTTCCCCGATTTAAAAAGTGTGAACGTAAAGGGAAATTGAATTTTTTTTCCCGTGAGAGGTAAACAAAAAAAACCCTGTCCTCCAAGGCCCCGAGGGGGGGGAAATAGTGATAATAAAGTTGATATCGGGGAGACGAAATTTGTGAAGAGCAAAAGGGCGAATATAGGGCCAAATGCAGCAAAATACCCAGAGACTCCCAAATTGGTCCTCCCCCAGGAATAACCGGGGGGATAAAAAGAGGTTCCATTAGCTTGGGCTTGCAGCTAAAAGCCAAACCGCATTTTCCCGCCTGTTTCCAAATAGGATTGTTTGCTAAAAATGCCTTTTTCGGGGTTTGGGAAATACAGGATGAGTTGTATAACTAACTCTGCAGAGCCATTCTTTCCGTGCCCAGGATGGTTTTTTATATACCGTAGCTCGGCATCTGTAAATCCCGGGTAGCTTTTTTTTATGGGCCGTCCCTTTTTCAAGTATTAATAATTTTGGTCGGGGTTCCCCTCCCCTTTTAGGGGTTTCCCTATTTTTTGAAAAAATATTTTTTCCACTTTCAAAAAAAGTAAGGAGGCGGAGGTAGAAATTTTGACCCAAAAATGGGTTTTCAGGCGCCATTTTTTTGGGGGTCATGTTATCAGCTACAAGGCACGTGATCAATCCCGACCGGCCATATTTTCAACTCGACAACGGGAAAAATTAGATAAAGGGCATAAGGGTCTAACGTGACAGCCCCCAAATGGGGCAAAAACAGGAATATATTTTTCTGGTTGGGTGATAATCGCTAGGCGCCCAATACCAAACCCCGACAGTGAAACTGGGGAAGTGGTCCGAGTAACAGGGCAGGGCCCAGCCGGTTCAAATCTGCCCAAAATGCCTTTTCCCCTGTAAAATTTAAAAAATCCCCCAGCCAATACTGGGCCCTTGAAAATGAAGAATTACCCTCCCAAAAAGAAGAGGGTAGGGGGGATGTTAAAAAAGGCTTATGGTGATGCCCCTTTAGCCCTCTGGGAGACCCAAAAAAGCGCAGGTTCACCGGACTCTGTTTTCCCGGCGTAAAGGTTATGTAACCCTTTTAAATAGTCTCCCTTTTTTCCCCCCGGGGGGTTAGGGGAAATTTTGTTTCTAGGTACTGATTCTTTTTTTTTGGGTTCTTTTCCCGTTCACGTGTTTTTTGTGCATCAGCCTTGTAAGGATATTGTATTTTATAGTGGGGGTGGCCTCACTTCTTTGTATTGTGGTGGTGTGGTCAAAAAAAGGTGAATTTTTTCCCCCCAAAATACAGCAAAAGAATATAAGGCCGCACTCCAAAAAAAAATTGTGCAACAAGTTATTTTTTTCTTCCCCAGGCTCCAAAACATATCATGAAATAGGTGACTCAAAAGACGTTTCGTCACATTTAAAAAATTTTTCAATAAGTCACGTAAGTAAACAATGAATATAACAAAGATTTTTATATATATTACAACAAAATGTAGTTTCAACATACAAAAAAGTGTCCAAAATTACGTGTTGTAGAGTGTAAACAACCCGCACCACAACACAAATTCAAAGAAGTAGTGCCACCCCTATATAAACAAAATTTTAAGTTTTTTTTGGGGGGGGCCCTGAACGATTCCCTCTCTACGGAACGTTTGCCTACACTGAGGAAAAAAAGCCAACTCTACATCTCTCAAGTAAAACCCAAAAGGGACTTCCTGCAGGTTTTGGGGAGGGGTTTGAATACGAAGGAATGGGAACGAGTATCTAAACGTCTAATAGGACATGAACTCCACTGCAGCACCCTAGCAGAATACTACCGTGTGAACAGAATCCCAAGGGGTCTCTGATCCCATCTACAACCCACCTTATTTCGGGATAACGAAAATTTTTGCAAAAAGTTTGAAAGTCTTTTAAATAAATGCTCCTTGGATTTAATTTTACTTACTATTGAATATCTCCAGATATCGATTGCTGAGACCAAGAAAGAGGTTAATGCAATAGAGCAACAATTAACTGCGACTCTCTCTAGTGAAGAGCTCACAACGTTAAAGTCGAGGCTTGATAAATCTATAAACGAACATAGAAAGCTCCTTGAGGAACGTCAACGTACAAAATTTTCAAGAGACGCGGACGACTATAAGACCAAAAGACGGTATCGGTGGCAGTACCAACCTCAGAGATATAACAACCAAACGAGATCTAATCGAGACTACTCGAGCTCGGGATCAGAGAGCGATAGAAGCTACCAATCCACATGGGGTCCTTTTTTAGCAAAATCAAGAAAGGTCTACCGAGGAAAAGACATCCAAGGAGGTCCACGAAAAAACGTCACAAATTTACCGCAGAACATAACAACACGGTCGCAGGTGAGACTGTGAGGACTGAAGATAATGTGGTTGTTAATATTTCATCAAGGATGGTGGCTTCTATTGAGTGCAATATATTTCGGCAACTTTTGGTTACAGGTTGTTACGGCATGAGCAGGACCCCACCTGCTAAACACTGCATAGACAAATATCGTAATGCCGCCAACAGACTTTCAATCATTCCATTAACGTGTTATAAACTTCTTCTTTAATAGACGATCATGCTATGAGGTCAATACAATATATGATATACCATAAAGTATCGCAAACTTAAAAAGAGAAACCTATAATCCAGTCCTTTAGGATCTCCAGCGACCGGCATAGACGCCGACTTCACGTGCATCCGTGCATTCGTGAAAGGGGGCGTGCCTTCCCCCGAAACGTCGTGTCATGGGCAAGAGACGTCACAGTCAGCTGTAGGCCGCATCACAGCATAGAGTCCAGCCCACACGAATGCACGGATGCACGTGAAGTCGCCGTCTATGCCGGTCGCTGGAAATCCTAAAGGACTGGATTACAGGTTTCTCTTTTAAAGTTTGCGATACTTTATGGTATATCATATATTATATTGACCTCATAGCATGGTCGTCTATTAAAGAAGAAGTTTATAACATGTTAATGGAATGATTGAAAGTCTGTTGGCGGCATTACGATATTTGTCTATGCAGTCTTCTATTGAATGTGCAGTGTTACAGAAGGGTCTTTCATTTTGCCCGACCCCTGTATTTGATAAATTCAAATTACAACAGGAATTACACTCATTTTTTAGATCACTCAGACTTAAAGCTCATTTCTCAGACCCTGGTATGGATACTATAGAGTTAGAACATGTCGAATGTCCATAAAGAGACTGGGATTATACAAGATAGCCAATATATAGACCCCCGAGAACTTATCATCCCATAGAGACTTACATAACTATTGTACAAAGGGAAATAGATGAATATTTGTCTAATCCTGAGGTTAATAAAGTGTATGGGAAGCTGACCCTTGAGGAATCTAGAGCCCTGAAGTCATGAAAGGGGGAAAAGAACCCGTTTTAAAGCCCGGACAAAGGGGGGCCATGGGGGCTGGATA
>JAODAL010009575.1:0-109939 GCA_025379985.1 Phyllomedusa bahiana | reverse complement strand
TCTCGGCCAATCAGAATAGGAGCGACAAGGACCCATTATAACCTATGGAGAAGTTTGAACCAATCAAAATCAAAGGCGGGACAGTTCAAAATACAGCAAAAATGCAGAAAAGAGCTGATTGGCTGAGCTAGTGGGGGCTTGGCTATCCCAGCCAATCAGAGCGCGAGCTACTTTTCCCATTGTAGTCTATGGAGAGATCGGCGCAATGCAATCTCGGTGCTCATGCGGCATGGAGTATGAATAAAAAAATAATTTTTATTAAGTGTAAAACATTATCAGAAAAAGCGCTGAAACCTTCTCTAAAAATAAAGCAGTTAAATCCCTAACAACGCGTTTGTCGCCGAGACCGGCGCTACATAAGGAATTGCAATAGAGAGAATTGCCGGGAAATACAGTAATTCAAATTGTTTAAGCTCTTCTGATTGGTCGGCATAAACCAGCCAATCAGAATAGGAGCGACAGTGGCCCATTCTAACCTATGGAGGAGAATTGACCAATCAGAATAGGAGCGACAGGGACCCATTCTAACCTATGGAGAACTATTGACCAATCAAAATCAAAGGCGGGACAGTTCAAAATACAGTAAAAATGCAGAAAAGAGCTGATTGGTTGAGCTAGCGGGGGCTCGTCCAGCTTAGCCAATCAGAGCGCGAGCTACTTTCTCATAGAGTTCTATGGGGAAAAGAAATTCAGAGCGAGCTCTGTGATTGGCTAAGTTAAAAGAGGCGCGGTTATTTGGACCAATGGGAGAGCGAGCGACGCTCCTATGGGTTTTCTAATGCAATCTGAAATAAAACTGTACATGGCCGAAATCAAATGATAAGACTCCAGAAGTTGTCCCGATGTGTATATAAAATGAATAATAATATGGGGGTAAAGAAAAAAATATATTAATTCACTAAAATCATTTGTATTTCTTTATTTTTATAACACCCATACTATTGATCCTTGGATAACGAAAATAAAGAAATTAACATGATTTTATTGAATTAAATTTTTTTTTCTTTACACCCACATTACCTTCTTGTATTGTGAGATCTAATCTCTTTTGACAAGTGGTATGGGCGACAATTTTGCTTTTTGATCTTGCAATGCATTGATGCATTGATCCGAGATTGTGTTTAGATATAGTACATGGATAATTCTAATACATTTTTTTCTGAAAGTTTAAATATTATCTTTAAGTCCAGAACTATAAACCCTTATCTGCTTATACCTCATGCTATATTACAACTATTGGTACCATCAAAAACCTAGAAACATGGAAAATATACAATACCTCACAAAATGAGTACACCCATTGCATTTTTGTAAATATTGTTTTATATCTCTTCATGGGACAACACTGAAGATATGACACTTTGATGCTGCAAAAGGTATTTAGTGTACAGCTTGTATAACAGTGTAAATTTGTTGTGCCTTCAAAATAACTCAACATACAGCCATCAATGTGTAAACCACTGGCAACAAATGTGAGTACACCCCTAAGTTAACATTGATAAATTGTGACCAATTTGTAATTTTCCACCTGTTATGTGGCATTAGTGTTACAAAGTCTCAGGTGTAAATGGGAAGCAAGTGTGTTAAATTTGGTGTTATCGCTCTCACACTCTATCATACTGGTCACTGGATGTTTAACATGGCACCTCATGGCAAAGAACTGTTTGAAGATCTAAAAAAGAATTTTTGCTCTACATAAAGATGGCCTAGGCTATAAGAAGATTTCAAAACACTCTGAACCTGAGCTGCAGTATGGTGGCCAAGACCACACAGCAGTTTAACAAGACTGGTTCCACTCAGAACAGGCCTCGTCATGGTTGGCCAAAGAAGTTGAGTGCATGTGCTCAGCATCATATACAGGGATTTTCTGTTTAAAATAGACGTATGAGTGCAGCCAGCATTACCGCAGAGGTTAAAGGGGTATGGGTTCAGCAGGTCAGTGCTCAGTCCATATGCCGCACACTGCATCAAATTGTTTTGCATGGCTGTCATCCCAAAAGGAAGCCTCTTCTAAAGATGATGCACAAAAGAGCCTGCGAACAGTCTGCTGAAGACAAGCAGACTCAGGGCATTGATTACTGGAACCATGTCCTGTGGTCTGATGGGATCAAGATAAACTTAATGTGGTTCAGATGGTGTCAAGCATTTGTGGCAGCACCCAGGTGAGGAGTACAAAGGCAAGTGTGTAAAGCATAGTGGAACGAGTCATGGTTTGGAGTTACATGAATGCTACTGGCTGTGGGAGCTATATTTTATTTAGGAAACTGTGGTTGCCAACATGTACTGTGATATACTGAAGCAAAGAATGATCCACTCCATTTGAAAACAGGGCTGCAGGGCAGTATTCTAACATCATAACAATCCCAAACACACCTGCAAGACAACCACTGACTTGCTTAAGAAAATGAGGGTAAAGGTGCTGGACTGGCCAAGCATGTCTCCACACCTAAACCCTATTGAGCATCTATCAAGTATCCTCAAACAGAAGGTGGATGGGTGTAATGTCTCTAACATCCACCAGCTGTGTGATAAAGGAGTGGAAGAGGATATCATCGGGAACATGTGAAGCTCTTGTGAACTCCATACTCAAAGGAACTAAGGCAATGCTGCAAAATAATGGTGGTTTACAAAATATTGACACTTTCGGCACAATTTGTCCATTATCACTTAAGTGTACTCACTTTTGTTGCCATAGACATTGATGGCTGTATGTTGAGTTATTTTTTTAACATATTTTTATTGAGTTTCCATAGTAAATATAGGATACAGAAAAATAAAATACCAAATAAAGAGAAACATATGAATGACAAAATAAAATTAAATTTCCAACATTCTATAGTCATGTCTTCTTTTAGCACCCTTGTTATATATAACTAGAAAGTACAGAAACAAAAGACATGGTCGAAAACCAATGTAAGTCCTTAGCGGACTCCAAAGAACCAATTTATTTTATCAATGTCCTGTACGACCATTATGGCAGTACTGGATTAGGTGAGTCACATATACTACAAAATTTGGTATAGCTTCTGGAACTGTGTGAAAGTACGATGAAACAGAACAAAAAAGAAACAGGGGAAAAACAAAGAGGAAATATTGTTTCACCAAGAGCCCACACACCAAGCCAAGTCATTAAACAATGAACTCTAGAGAAAAGGTCAAGAAAAAACAAAGTATTCGTCCTTACATCCAGATCTCCGTTGTTGTTATTTTGAGGACACAACAAATTTACACTGTTATACAAGCTGTACACTGACTACTTTACATTGTATTAAAATGGCATATCTTCAGTGTTGTCCCATGAAAAGGTATAATACAATATTTACAAAAATGTGAGGGGTGTACCCACTTTTGTGTTATACTGTATATATATATATATATATATATATATATAATGACTCAGAAGCCCACAATAATCCTGAAATCTGGGGACTACAAGAATTGGTTAACAAAGAAAACTATTTTTTTTTTTTTTGTAAGTGTTTTAGATGTTTTTTTGCATTGCAAGTTCCTCTTTTATTGACAGAAATAAGATTGTCTGCAAGTTTTAGATTTTTGCAAACTTCTTTGTGTGCTAAAATGCAACTAGTTCAAGATGTGTCTGTTTATTCATTAGCCAGAGAACACTCTTGCCTGCCTGCAGTGATTGATTAATAATGAATGGCAAAGAGTTGTCATGCATGGAAAGTTTACTACGAATACTCTTTTTTTAATTATGAACTTGACCTACTTGTTTTTACCATAGACATTAGACAAACATTAGAAGACTTATAGTGGAAAAAGACCACATAGTCCATCCTGTCTGCCCTTAAAATGATTGTCCAGTTAACAATTGTTTTTCAGATTTAGGATACTGCTGCCCTATGAAAATTTAAAAAAAAAACATATACATGACTCTTTTTGGTTGCCAGGGTGAAGAAAATACTGTAAAAATGTTTTTTATTTTTATTTTTAGTGCAGTAGATGTGACAAATTAGTTTTACTCTGAGTCAATATGAATATGGCTATACACAATTTATGTAGTTTTTTTATGTTGAAGTGCTTTAAAAAAAACGTCTTTTTATTGTGTAAAACAATATGTATGCATCACTATCTTCTGTTAGCCATAACTTTTTTTATTTTTCTGTATACAGAGCTTTGTAAGAGCTTTTTTTTCAGGATGAACTGACATTTTCATTGGTATCACTTTAACATTTATATGACTTTTTGATCGCGTTTTATTCCATTTTATATGCTGGTCTAATGCTGCGATCATGAGGGCCCCGCTTGAGAGCCCACATGATGTTCAGGACATACCTGTACGTCCATTTGCGGGAAGTCACTTCCTGCTACAACGTATAGGTATGTTCAATGTCGAGTAGGGGTTAATTTAATTTCATAACATTATCCCCCCAAAAAATATACATATATAAAAATGCCGTCATGTCTTTGGCAGTCTTTTTTATATTCGTATAGTAGTCTGGTTTAACTTTTTTAGCAATAGTGCCAATAACTTGCACAGCTCCTCGACAGTGTGCAGTTTATTAGATGGAGTCTTGATTGAGGGTGTCTAGCATACAGGCCCCTTAAAGCCATGTCAGAACTGTAGACTGTGTGGTTGTCATTAACTGTTTTCTTGCTTATAATTATCTGTCTTACATGCAGAAATTTTTGAACCTTGAAAATGGCAAATTTTTAACAATTTTCACGATATTTTGATATTGTTCACAAATAATCAAAAAACAATGTGTCATGATGAGAAAACATTCTATGAATCAAATGGATAGGTAGAAGTATTACAAAATTATAACCACATAAAGTGAAACATTTCAAATTTGAAAAATGCCGTTATAGAGGGGGAGATAGACTTTTCTTCTTTATGTTTTCAAAGGCATAAGTCCACGTGTTAACATGGCCATGTGGTGAAACTAACAGGATGTTGATAGAAACAATGCTATTAAGGGTTTTATACTCTTCTTCATTCTCATACCAGATCATCTTCTTCATATCATTTTCTGTGATTTTTTTTATGCAGACATAATTTGGAGACTCTAAAATACATTGTGCAATCAAACGTCAGAGAAAAATAGAAGAAATAAATGCAAAAAAAAAATCTGTGCTCTACTGTATAATGCATGCATTGGTTTTGTATATATTTTGAAGAATAGAGTATTTAATCAGTAAAGCTAATTATGTGTTACATTGAAGCAGACTTTTAATATGCAATATTTCATGAACTGAAATATTCTGCCAGATATAAGGCTTCTATCCAAGTCATTACCACCCTATTGGTTCCATACTTGGAGCTAACTTCCCTCCAGGCACTTTTATTAGGATTTTGAAATGTAAAGCAAGTGAATTGAGCTGGAAAGCATCCCAGGCCTATAAGTGCAATGCACGTCTGAAAATATAGAGATGGGGAAAGTTCATTTCACAGCTGTAAGTGAAAATAAAGCAGTCATTCCTTTAGCAACCAGTGATTAATGGTATTGTTTGTGCACAGTCCTTCATATAGAAAACTATTTAGACATTTTACATTGGTCAAGTTGCAAAGAAGTACCAGTGTCATTATGTGAGCTTATCTTTTGATTCCTCTCATCTAGATAATTTAACTAATGCAGAATACGGTAATATCACATACATTAGGCTGGAAAAATGTCTACAAATGTCTACTATTGTCTACTAATGATGTACAATAAATCTTCATGAAAAGCATATGAATGGTTTGTGTTGAATCACTTCATATTATATTCAGAGGATTGGTTATCCTTCTATGAGCACCCAGGATCTTTCTCAAAATAAACAATAGGAGTGCAATATCGTTCTTACTGAGCCTAGGTAGGACTGTCAGAATTGTGCCACCACCTGTGAGATTCAGAAAAGAGTAGTGTGAGATGCAGAAAAGAGCTCCGAATCCCAGCTGGTACCTATTCCTTGTGCTGGCGAAAGGGAAGAGCTGGTCTTTCTGCATCTGAACCTTACCCATCCATGTTGGCTGTGTCTAATCTCTCCCACATGCATTGTCTTAGACATATTTGATAAAGACAATAAAAAAAATTTTCCTATACAAAATTACAGTTTATGAAGCAATCCCTAACGGAGCTCTACTTACCATTTCCTCATTTACAAACTGTGTGTTGTATTGTGCATCTTCTTCAGTCACTGATTTCTGGACAAGTTTCTTGCAAAACAGCCAAGTAGCAAAACTGGCAATAAACATCCCAATGTCTGGTACAAAGACTCGGATTCCATTGCCAGCATCTGCTCCCTTTACACTGTGGAAACACAAGTAGAAATTTTATTGGTAATGAGTAGGAATTAACTACTGTATAACCAATACAATGAATAAACAGTGGAGATGCCAATCCAAGCATCATGGAGCGTGATAACATCATTTGTACAAATTTTACAATGAGCACGTACTAATAGACATGAAAGATTGCAGACATTTATTTTTCTATATCTTCGATCTCATTATTAAAACATCATAACATTAAATAGCTTTTTCAAACCTGTGAAGTTTCCAAATAAGTAGTAAAATCCATCTTTTGCGTCATCACTAGAACGGCTGCTAAAACTATTTCATGCAGAATTTTTTTTTTCTCCAAAAGGAATAAACTTGGGGAAAATTTGCTACGACAATTGCGCCAGAATTCTGCGGCACAATACTGGAGTACAAGCTTTACAATACATTGATTATTTATTTTAGACAATTTTTAGACACTTCTGTGCCGTGTCTGACAAAAGGGGCATGGCTTGAAGGAAAGGGGGTGTGCTTGCACCCAAAAAATGCAAAAGAAAAGAAATGTTGCCGCAGTTAGTGGCTTAAGATAAGCCATTGAAAAAAAAGTGTAAACTTAGGTTAGACAGTCTGAACACGCACAAGATTTATCAGCAGTACTGTATGATAAGTTTAGACTGTTTAGTCTAACACTGTCTAAGTATCAGACAGTATTATAATCTGCCCCATTGTGTTTAATCTTCTGGTTCACTTATATGGCTTTAGCTGTTTAAGGGGCCCTGAAATTACTTATGGCAACCCTATCCCTACTTGTGCTTTAACGTGAAACGGCACTGGGTAGTTCGTATTTATATGTAAATTCACATTTATTGAAGAATTTCACAGTTAAAAACTATAAAACTTGAAACATTGGTTACTTGCGCTTTTTGTTGCACATTGTATCGTGGCCAGAAAGCCCAACAATGTAGTCAATCTTCATGCATCTGCATTGACATGGCGTCCCTACCTGGAGCAAACAAATGGACAGGCGGGCAACGAGCGCAGACGCGTGCGAACCTATCCCTACCACAGGGACTGAACAATCTAAAATAATGCATCACTGAAAAAGTGGAGTCCATATTCGAAGATATGCTAACTTGGGTCTGGACAGAACTGGCATGCAACCTACAAATCTGCTGTGGCCCCAACAAAAATCACTTTGAACATTTGCAGTGTACAGATAAAACTTGGATAGGTAGTGTGTCTTTCCGGTGGTAATATATTGGTTGTTATGTTCTTTTGCTTATCAATACTCAGGCTAATATTTTGCATCATCCTTTTTAAATCACAGTACCTCAAGTCTATAAAACATAAATTTTAATGAATCAAGATAAAAAATAAAAAACAGAGGGCCGCATATATGAAAACTATTCAGGTCTAAAACTTTCTTTGTTGCCCATAGCAACCAATCAGAGCCCCCCTTTCATTTCATATAGTGCTCTGTAAAAATGAAAGGGGAACTCTGATTGGTTGCTATGATCAACAAGAACAGTCTAAGACCTAGGCAGTTTTCATACATGAGGCCCAGAATGTACCTTAATCCAAAAAAAAGAACCAAAGAGGAGAAAGACAAACAATATTCCCTAAAATCCACCAAAAAAGATTTTTATTTCATCCCAACGCATTTTCCTCAAAAACTTATGGGTTGATCAGGAGAAAATATTTTAGGCAGTTTGATATTCTGCCTAAAACAATATCTCCTGTTTTGTATTCAGTTTTTTTTTCTATCTTGATTCATTAAAAGTTATGATTTACAGGCTTGTGGTACTGTGATAGAACTGGTTTGTTACGTGGCCTTTGGCTATTCGTTATCCGATTACTGTCAGTGATATATATTCATTTTGTATCACCCAGCAGGCTAGGATTATTGAAAACTATTGAAAGACTTCCCATGGCATTCTATGATTGCTGCATTGTAAACATATCTGCAAACACTTATTATATTGGTGATGTCAATTGCTGTTGTTGAGAAAAAAAAGTTGTTGTGACAGCCATCTTATCCACTAACTAGTCCATTTGGCAACTGGTCTGATAATAATTACAATATGTATATCAATGTTTGTGATTTTAACTGCAAATAAAGAGGTTAAAGGATTGCTTTTTATGTTAAAGATCTTGCTAAATGAAGTTACTTTCCAATACGTGTCCATTAACAGCAGTACTGGGACAAGGTATTCTGGTGCCCTAGGTGAATAAGGTACATAGCGCCCTTTAATGTGAAATTCAGCCCACTCCATGCCTCCCTGCACCCCCTTTTCTGGGATGAAGTGGCGCCCTAGGCGTCGCCTACTTTCGCCTACTCGTCGTCCCAGTCCTGATTAAAAGGGTTGTCTCACTACAAGGATTGCTTTTTATGTTAAAGATCTTGCAAAAACAAGTCACTTTGCAATATGTATCCATTTACAGTGTCCTACCTGTTCCTAGATATCCCCTCTTGTATGGGCTGCATCAGCTCCTCAGGTCGTTATAGCTATAGACCTGTTTACTCTTTCATGATAGGCTGCCAGCACTGACTGATATAGCTACATACCTGGCTTTTACTGCAGCCTAATAGAGCCAGTAAACACGCCCCTGAATTTAAAATGAAACCAAGAAAACAGGACGAATCAATGTAGTGAGACAACCCCTTTAACAGTGTCCTACCTATTCCTAGATAAGATATCCCCTCTTGTATGGGCTGCATCAGCTCCTCAGGTCGTTATAGCTATAGACCTGTTTACTCTTTCATGATAGGCTGCCAGCACTGACTGATATAGCTACATACCTGGCTTTTACTGCAGCCTAATAGAGCCAGTAAACACGCCCCTGAATTCAAAATGAAACCAAGAAAACAGGACGAATCAATGTAGTGAGACAACCCCTTTAACAGTGTCCTACCTATTCCTAGATATCCCCTCTTGTATGGGCCGCATCAGCTCCTCAGGTCGCTATAGCTACAGACCTGTTCAATTTCTCATGATAGGCTGTCAGCACTGGTCGCTATAGCTACAGACCTGGTATCTTCAGCAGTTCATCACTACAGGCCAGTAGTAGCCAGTAGAAGAATGCCCATGATTTAAAAAATGAAACCGAGAAAACAGGACTGAAGTAAGATATTGTAAATTGATGTAGTGAGACAACACCTTTAATAATAAAAAAATCTAATCCATTTGGCACTGCACGTGGGAATGCAGACCAGGATATGTGTAGGTGCTTAAGTGATAATGCACATCCTCACTCAGCAAAGGGAAAGTAACAAAGGAAATTACACATCTTCCCTGTCAAAACATTCATTTAGGCATGTTTTATACAACTGAACTAGCTTTAATTGCCATGTAATACCTACACTTAACAAAAATGTTTGAATATAAAACCCGTGGTGGAGTCTGCCAATATTAATGCTTGACAGACTGATGTTCTCTGGCACTTACGTGTAGAACATAACTTTTGCACTTGAACTGGTGAAACAAGCCAGCCTTATTTTGCTTAAGCTTCTAAATGAAAATGTCTCAAAATAAAAACAGCAGCTGCCTCCGAATAGACATATCTTACAGACTATGTAATCTCACAGAAATCAACATTTCTACTGCACACTGTGTGGTGTCCATATACCCTGTTTCCCTGAAAACAAAGACGCACTAGGTCTTATTTTCAGGGGATGTCTTATTTTTCCATGAATACATTTTTCATGTAAAAAAATGTTATATGGCAGCATCTCGGCCCAGGTTAGCTTTAGTCCTATCATATTTGTAGGAAGAGTCTGGTGGTGCATGTGCGAGCTGCTGCAGTGTATAGAGACCAACGGCACTAAAGTAGTGTGGGTGAGCCCGGCTGTGACTGGAAGAGCCGACCCAGGCAACGCGTCACATTGTACAGGGTGGGACATTTATAATAATAATCTTTATTTATATAGCGCCAACATATTCCGCAGCACTTTACAATATAGAGGGAATAAGCACAGACAAACCAGACATTACATTATAAAAAAGCTACTGACAAATGAGACACGAGGTGTGAGGGCCCTGCTCGCAAGAGCTTACAATCTATTAGGGTGTATGGGTGAAACAAAGGGTGACAAGTGCTTGATTTACAATGGACCAGCCATGTTACATAAATATAGGGTAGTATACATAAAAAGTGGATGAACCTGCCATCCCAACCATACATCTATATACAGATAAGTGCCTGTGGGTGCCAAAGTGCAGGAAGTGACGAATATGTGACAGAATTTGGGGGCTTAACAATTAGGGATCTTGATAGGCTTGTCTAAGAAGATGAGTTTTCAGAGCGCACTTAAAACTGTGAGGGTTGTGAGTGTGCCTGATCACATGGGGTAACATGTTCCAGAGAACTGGTGCAATACGTGCAAAATCTTGGAGACGGGCATGGGAGGTTCGGATGAGTGAGGTGTGTAGTCTTAGATCAGTAGCAGAGCGGAGAGAGCGGGTAGGGTGGTAGACAGAGATGAGGGAGGAGATGTATGGGGGTGCAGCACTGTGGAGAGCCTTATGTGTGAGAGTGATGAGTTTATGTTGTATTCTGTACTGAATAGGCAGCCAGTGCAGAGACTGACACAGGGTAGAGGCATCAGTATAGCGGCTGGAAAGAAAGACAAGCCTGGCTGCTGCATTCAGGACAGATTGGAGAGGGGAGAGTTTACAGAGAGGAAGACCAACAAGTAGGGAGTTACAGTAGTCAAGACGAGAATGAATAAGAGCAAAAAATGAGAGTTGGAGTTGTTTCCACCATGAGAAACGGACGGATTCTGGAGATGTTCTTGAGGTGCAGGTGACAGGAGCGGGCAAGGGATTGGATATAGGGGGTGAAGGTCAGATCAGAATCTAATATAACCCCCAGACATCGGGCCTGCTGCCTAGGAGTTATGGTGGTGCCACACACTGAGAGAGAAAAAGCAGGGATACATCTAAATAAAATGGGAATGGTTGGTGATATCAACTTCCTGTTTGTGGCACATTAGTATATGGGAGGGGGAAAAGTTTTTAAGATGGGTGTTGACCATGGCGGCCATTTTGAAGTCGGCCATTTTGGATACAACTTTATTTTTTCCAATGGGAAGAAGGTCATGTAACACATCCAAATTATTTCGAATTTCTCAAGTAAAACAATGGTGTGCTTGGTTTTAATGTAACTTTATTCTTTCATGAATTATTTACAAGTTTATGACCACTTATAAAATGTGTTCAAAGTGCTGCCCATTGTGTTGGATTGTCAATGCAACCCTCTTCTCCCACTCTTGACACACTGATAGCAACACTGCAGAAGAAATGCTAGCACAGGTTTCCGGTATCCGTTGTTTCAGATGCTGCACATCTCGTATCTTCACAGCATAGACAATTGCCTTCAGATGACCCCAAAGATAAAAGACTAAGGGGGTCCGATCGGGAGACCTTGGTGGCCGTTCAACTGGCCCACGATGACCAATCCACTTTCCAGGAAAGTGTTCATGTAGGAATGCTCTACCTTCCGTTTTACATAATTCCACATCAAATCCCATACATTGCACCCTTTGCTTTGTAATCAGCACTGGCACCAGCATCGGTACATATGTGACATAACGATAACACACCTCATTAACACAATAAGGCCTCGTTCACACGGCTTATTTGGGCACGGATGGGCGCCGTACTCCGCGCCGGATTTGCGCTTCAGTACGGCGCCAATCCGTCACTGTCATTACGGTAATCCACTGCTCTCATAGAGAACAGTGGATTCTGTCGCTCCTCCCCGCTCGGCGAATCCGCCGCGGGGGGAGAAAGTGACATGCACATTATTTACGGCGCGGACGCGCCGTAAACAATGCATTGTCTATGGGGCCGGGAGCGGCGCCCCCGCCGCGCTCCGGCCCGCCCCCGTCCCGCCCCTTATTCACGGCAGATTTGTGAGCTCAATACGGCTCACAAATCTGTCGGGAATAAGCCGTGTGAACACGGCCTAAGGGTCACCTAAAAAATGGCAGGGTCAGATAAACATATAATGAAGTAGGCTTCGGTGACGCTACCTATCTACAACACAGTCGCTATAACGATGGTGAAGACTTATGACCATGCACAGTAAGGCGTTCTAGCGGAGAAGTTTTTATACTGCACATGTCCCGGATATAACTTTAATACGCAGGTGAGATTTTGTCAGCCGGTGAACTGCATATGTGAGTAAAAGGGTGTGGAGAATTCAAAACGCAAGATGTGCGTTGGACTACTTTTATTCCACTTATATAGGGCGTGGGGAAACTTCGAAGAAAGATTACAAAGCTATTTAGAATGATTTCAATTTTGTCAGTATGAACAAAGTAGATCAGGGACTTTCTGAGTTTGACCATGAAAATCGTGGTGACAGGTTTCCTTTAAAGGGACCTGTCAGCTCAATCATGTTGCCTAAATCAAGAGTGGCATGAAATAGCTGCAAGTTTTTTTATTGCTTTAAAAAGGTTTGTATTATCCTAAAACTGTAGCATTTCACAGAAACGACCTGTAAAACTAAGCCAGGTATGGGAAGATGCACCTAATGAGTCTAATGTGTGGCTTTTACCCAGCTTATCTCAACTGACAGGTCTCTTTTAATAGGCAAAAAGGGGAGAGAGATGTTAGTTTAACGCCCAAAAAATCAGAACATATAATGAAGGAATACTAAAGATAAACAGAAAATGTCTGTCACAATCCAGTGTGTAAACTACTTAGGCTAGGGCCACACAGCATAGGACAAAAAATGTTGGAAAGCCAACGGCTTTTTGTCCTATGCAGGACCGCGTTTTTTGTCACCGTGGTCGGTTTTAGTTTTTTGCTGTCGTTACTGTACAATTAGATGTATGGGAAACCGACAGCAAACCGCAAAACTCCAGCGGAATTTGCAAAATGTTGCATATTCCGTCAGATTTTAAACGCCGTGGTTAAAAACAGGTGCTGCACAGGTTTTTCATTGCTGTCTGTGCTGCACAGTGTACTGACGGTATTTCTGTACTGTGTATTCATAGCCTTAGAAACGCTGTTATATGATATAGTATTACCATGTTGCATCTTTCTCCTCACTGGGCTACTGGACGCAGCTGCAGTTGCTAGGCGCAATGATAGAAAAGTACATGTCCCACAAAGCCTGCTTCCTCCAGCTGAGCTATAGATTTTATATACTAACACCAAACACACACACACACATATATATATATTGTAGGGGGTTCAACTCCAATGGTAACCTTTCCACAGGAACCAGCAGCAGGGACGTTGCAACTTAAACAGGTGCTCTTTATTAGCCACACGTTTATACACAGCACACCCGAGCCCACAGGCTTACTTCAGCCTGTGCCAGTTTAGAAAGTCTTAAGCAAACCAAAGTCTGTGGTATGCAAAGCACAGTTCTCTTGCCCGATGTGGGCGCTCACCAGTCCGTAGGGTCGCCCGGGCAAGGTGCAGCTTCCAGGCAGATATCCTGCTCACCTCCAGACCTGCAAAACAGAGCTCTTTACTCCAAACTGCTCTGAGGAGACTCAGACCCCACACCCCTCAGCTCACCTGACTTACCAGGCTTACAGAGATGAAAAACGTGGCCTGGACCTGGAAAAGGTGGGAGCGACCTCCCACCCAGCTCTTTGGCCGCTCCGGTAAAGCCCGGCCCGGAGTAACTGCTATCTGCAGTTATGCTAATAATAACAAGGATGTCAGTTGCCTAATGCATCTGACACCTACTATGCTGGGCTTTACCTCACCGATACCAGGCATAACGGTGACACATATCTCCCATCAATGATTGTGCCTTGCGCCCTCTTACATACCCCCCTCCTCTGCCCAAAGCCGGGGTTCTGGGCACCTTCCGCCATCATGCAGTGCACCCTAGACAAAGCATCTGCATTTCCTTGCAGTTTTCCTGGCCTATGCTCTACAGAGAAATTAAAATCCTGTAGAGCCAAGAACCAGCGGGTGACCCTAGCATTTTTTCCCTTCTTTTCTCTTAACCATCTAAGAGGGGCATGATCCGAAATCAGCCTAAACTTGCGCCCTAGCAGGTAATACTGAAGGGAATCCAGGGCCCACTTGATAGCCAGGCATTCTTTTTCAATAATAGAGTAGTTCTGCTCAGCTGGGGATAGCTTCCTACTCAAATAACAGACTGGATGTTCCTCTCCATTCATGACTTGGGACATCACCGCACCTAGCCCCATATTTGAGGCGTCCGTCTGGACGACAAACTCTCTGGAGAAGTCTGGGGCAACTAACACAGGCTGCTTACAGAGGGCAGTCTTAAGCTTCTGGAAAGCTTCTTCAGCCTCTGGGGACCATTTCACCATGGCCGATTTTGCCCCTTTTGTCAGGTTTGTCAGAGGCACTGCTATCTCGGCGAACTTGGGGATAAACCTCCTGTAATACCCCACAATTCCCAGGAACGCTCTGACCTGTTTTTTGTTTAGTGGGTGGGGCCAGTTTTGAATTGCCTCTACTTTGTTAAGCTGGGGTTTTATTTCTCCTCGTCCTACAATGTAACCCAAGTATCGGGCTTCCTCCATCCCCATGGCACACTTACTTGGGTTGATAGTAAACCCAGCCTTTCTTAACGAGTCCAGGAGAGCTTGGACTTTACCTAGGTGACTCGCCCAATCATGAGTAAAGATCACAATATCGTCTAAGTACGCGGCCGCATATTTTCTGTGTGGACGTAAGACTCGATCCATCGCCCTCTGGAAAGTGGCGGGGGCCCCTTGCAAACCGAACGGCATCCTCACATATTGGAAACATCCCTCAGGTGTGGTAAAAGCTGTCTTCTCCCTAGCCTCCTTAGACAGCGGGATCTGCCAGTAGCCTTTGGTGAGATCTAGGGTAGTGATATAGCGAGCTGGACCTAACCTCTCAATAAGCTCGTCTACCCGGGGCATGGGGTAAGCATCAACTTTAGACACTTCGTTCAGTTTGCGATAGTCATTGCAAAAACGCCACTCTCCATTGGGTTTTGGGACTAACACTATAGGACTGGACCACCCACTTTTAGACTCTTCAATAACACCCAGCTTCATCATTCTCTGGACTTCCTTTGCAATGACCCCACGGCGGGCCTCAGGAATCCTGTACGGTTTCAGGTTCACCCTCACCTGCGGATCCGTAAGTATCTCGTGTTCGATTACCTGGGTAAGCCCTGGTGATTCTGTAAACATGTCCCTATTTTGTTGTAACAGCTGCCTACACTGCTGTTTTTGGGCAGGGGACAGGGTGTCTGCAATTTTCACATCCTCAATAGTGGAGTCTGAGTTGATCACCAGGCAAGGAGCTACTGGGGGGTCCCTATCCTTCCAGGGTTTTAACAGATTTATATGATAGATCTGATAGGGTTTTCGCCTTCCCGGCTGGTGTAGCCGGTAGTTAACCTCGCCTATCCTCTCTACTACCTCATAGGGCCCTTGCCATTTAGCGAGAAATTTACTCTCCACTGTGGGTACTAGCACTAGAACCCGGTCTCCTGGGCTGAACTGCCTAAGCCGGGCCGACCTGTTGTACACCTGGACTGCGCCTCCTGAGCCTGTAGAAGATGGTCTTTTACGATGGGCATCACGTGGGCTATTCTTTTTTGCATTTGTGTAACATGTTCTATCACACTTTTAAATGGAGTAACCTCACTCTCCCAGGTCTCTTTTGCAATATCCAGTAACCCCCGAGGGTGTCTACCATACAATAATTCAAACGGAGAAAATCCTGTAGAGGCTTGGGGTACCTCTCTGATCGAAAACAACAGGTAGGGCAGCAAACAGTCCCAATCCCGGCCATCCTTTTCTACTACTTTTTTTAACATGGCCTTTAGCGTCTTGTTAAAGCGCTCTACAAGGCCATCCGTTTGGGGGTGATAGACCGACGTGCGGATATGGGAGATCCTTAACGCCTTACAGAGATCTTGCATGATCCTTGACATGAACGGGGTTCCCTGGTCTGTGAGAATCTCCTTGGGTAACCCAGTTCTTGCAAAAATGTGAACCAGCTCCCGGGCAATTGTTTTAGAGGAGGTATTCCTGAGGGGCACTGCTTCAGGGTACCGGGTGGCGTAGTCCACTATAACTAGGATGTACTGATGCCCCCTAGTAGATTTTACCAAGGGCCCGACCAAGTCCATGGCTATCCTGTCAAAAGGGACTTCAATAATAGGCAGTGGCACCAAGGGACTGCGGAAGTGGGCAACCGGGGAGTTTACCTGACATACTGGACAGGACTGACAGTAGTCCCGAATTTCCTGGTAACACCCCAGCCAATAAAACCTCTGTAGAACTCTCTCCAGGGTCTTGTCTGCCCGCAGGTGTCCCCCCAGCACATGGGCATGTGCGAGCTCCAATACCATCCGCCTATACACCTTTGGCACTAACAGCTGCTCCACTAGCTCTTCCCTGACTCTGGTCACACGGTACAAGAGGTTCCCATTCATAGCGAAGTGGGGATACCTCTCATCTGCCCCTGGCTCTTGGGGTACCCCATTAAGCACCACCACATTATTTAGGGCCCCTTTCAGGGTTTCATCTTGGAGCTGGGCTGTCCCAAAGTTTCCCCGATACACCTCTAGGTCAGGGACACACTCCTCACAGGATGATTCCTCCTCATTTTCACCCACCATCACTGACATAGGGAATTCGGGACTATCTCTGGGTCAACACTCACCATGCTGTCTTTGGGTCCCGGAGGGGTTAGTGGTACCGCTTTTAGCCAAAGGTTCCAAAATAGGGGGCAATCTCGGCCCAAAATTATCTCATGCATTAACCCTTGCACAACTCCCGCCGGGTGTGATACCGTACCCACATCAGACTGGATAGTGACCCACACCACTGGGTAAACCCTAGTATCCCTGTGGATACAGGTGACCTCCCCAGTTTCCCCCTGGTCTAACTTATGCGGGAGGTGGGCTGCTATGAGGGTGACCAGGCTCCAGAGTCCAGGAGCCAGTTTACATCAACGTCATTAACTGACATGGGGGTGAGATGAAACTCCTCCACAGAGTTTAGAACAGCGCCACATGCTGAATGGGCAAACATAGAAACGTGCCTCCCTATAGAACAGTCCATTGCCTCGGAGCTGAGAGGACACTGAGCCACCATATGCCCTGGAGCATGGCACCTCCAGCACCTAATCTCCTTTGGCCCAGTTCTGGTCCCCGACTCCGGCAGACTTCTGATCTTGGGGCGTCCTTCTCGGGGGTTTTTGGGTCCCTTTCTCTGGCCACTGGAGTCACTGCGGATGGCCCAATATGGAGAAGTGGGATTCCCAGGGTCAGTCATGGAGTTCTCCACCACATGATATCTTTCCACCAGGTCCACTAGGTCGTCAGCATTCTTGGGACTCCCTTGCACCACCCAGCACTGCAGTGGTCTGGGCAGGGCATGCATGAATCTGTCCATTACAACCCGCTCGATCATTTGCGCTGGTGCACAGACCTCTGGTTGTAACCATTTTTGGACGTAATGCAGGAGGTCAAACATCTGAGACCTGGCGGGTTTGTCACTCCTATAGCTCCACTGATGTACTCTCTGGGCTCGGACATTCACTGTTACCCCCAGCCGTGCCAGGATCTCAGCCCTCAGCTTGGGATATTCCCTGGCATCTTGCAGCGATAGATCATAATACGCCTTCTGGGGTTCACCGCTGAGGAAGGGCGCCAAAACTTCACTCCACTGCTCTGTGGCCAGCCCCTCTCGTTCGGCTATGCGCTCAAACACTGCGAGGAAGGCTTCCACGTCGTCCTCTGGGGTCATCTTCTGCAGTGCCTCTCTTACGGTTCGCCGTGCTCGCTGGCCGTCATCCTGGTGAAGTGGGGCTGGGGTCTCTTTAACCCGGATGGCTTCTGCGAGTATGCCCATCTGTTTCATCAGGAGCTGGTTTGTCTCCTGTTGTGCCCGTATAGACTCAGCATGAGCCTGCTGCTGCTGCGTGTTAGCCTGCACCAGGTGTTTCAAAATCTCCTCCATTGCTAAAGCCTGTGTTTTTAACTGAGTTGCAGCTTTAACCCAGGACATATAAAAGGTCTCTGCAGGCTATGCCCTTAGCATCCTCCACCAATTGTAGGGGGTTCAACTCCAATGGTAACCTTTCCACAGGAACCAGCAGCAGGGACGTTGCAACTTAAACAGGTGCTCTTTATTAGCCACACGTTTATACACAGCACACCCGAGCCCACAGGCTTACTTCAGCCTGTGCCAGTTTAGAAAGTCTTAAGCAAACCAAAGTCTGTGATATGCAAAGCACGGTTCTCTTGCCCGATGTGGGCGCTCACCAGTCCGTAGGGTCGCCCGGGCAAGGTGCTGCTTCCAGGCAGATATCCTGCTCACCTCCAGACCTGCAAAACAGAGCTCTTTACTCCAAACTGCTCTGAGGAGACTCAGCCTCCACCCCCCCCAGCTCACCTGACTTACCAGGCTTACAGAGATGAAAAACGTGGCCTGGACCTGGAAAAGGTGGGAGCGACCTCCCACCCAGCTCTTTGGCCGCTCCGGTAAAGCCCGGCCCGGAGTAACTGCTATCTGCAGTTATGCTAATAATAACAAGGATGTCAGTTGCCTAATGCATCTGACACCTACTATGCTGGGCTTTACCTCACCGATACCACGCATACCGGTGACACATATTTCCCATCAATGATTGTGCCTTGCGCCCTCTTACCATATATATATAAATATATATATATATATATATATTATATATATATATATATATATAATATATTATATATATATATTTATATATTTTGTGTGGTGTGTGTGTGTATTACGGCAACACATCCGGTATTACTGCTGGTGGAAGGTATATCTCGCTCAGATTCCTTCTCTGGATTTGAGGAGCAGAGAGGTGATTGAATATATTTAGGTATTTTTTCATTATGATATGTAGTTTAAGCATTTGTTTTTCTTCTTTACCCGAGAACCTCATTAAGCTTAGCTGGGCAGGGAGAAGCCACACAGGACTCATCTCCTCCAGCTGCAGTTCCTCTCCCAGTAACTGGCCCAGTTTACACATTGTGAATTACGCTTTACTGAAACAAGGAAACCTGCAGCTGTTTAATGTTGCTCGTTGGTTTGGGCAGCATAAATGAGCTGACAAATTCCCTTTAACCTCGGAAAGATGCCATGTCATTTAAAAAAACTGATTAAAATTTATAATCTCTGCAATTGGATTACACTGCTTAACATATTGCAAAAAATATTTAGAATTTACCTACATGACAAATTCATAACTACAGTACTATTTGCTATTATTGTGTTTCTAAATACACAGACCTGGAATAAATATACAAGGGGCATACATTAAAGACTTCTATTTATCACAGGACACTGAAATTGCACATATGTAATGATATAAGTGTCTATAGGTTATGTGCCAATTTGCAACTCAGAACTCATAATGGTGTTGCTTTTACAGGTGTTGAAGTGGTGTGAGGTTTGATAATGCGTGTTTTTTTATTTTTTTCTCTCTGGATAATGGAGGTCGGTTGACCCAATGAGAAGTTTGGATTTGGCTCTATTGAGAGGTAAAGATAGCGTAGGACCACCTGCCTTGAGATCACATTGTAAGCCGTGGGTGGCTTAAACTTTTTTTATCAAAACGTGTGAGCTAAGAAACTCAAAGTTTTTTTCATGTATGATAGATAGCATAAATGCTTCTTTAGGGATTTCCATGTATTGTATAACCCTTTTAGCAGTGGTGTGCCACTGGTAATGGTGTGTGTGTATATATATATATGCCGCAACCCTGCCAGTGGCACCCAGGTTCACATTGTGTTTTTCAGAAATGTTTTTTTGTTCAGAACTATACGTTGTATTTGGCATATATTGCTTTTAATCTATATAGGGAGCAAGGGATGCCTCCATTTTGGTTTCTTGCACCCCATCCACTTTCACAGGCTGTTATATCAGTGCAGCTTGCAAGGTTGGTGTTTTTTTTATTTTTTTCTCTCTAGATAAAGGAGGTCAGTTGACCCAATGAGAAGTCTGGATTTGGCTCTATTGAGAGGTAAAGATAGCGTAAGACCACACGCCTTGAGATCCCGTTGTAAGCCGGTGGTGGCTTAAACATTTTTTGATCAAAACGTGTGAACTAAGAATCTCAACGTTTTTTTCATGTAGGTTTAATACTGGACCCAGTGGAATACAAAGCTGTCATCAAGTTCATTTACTTGAAAGGCCGCACACCAAAGGAGACATTTGATATGATGAAAGAGGGTTATGGTGATGATTCCACATCATATGATGTAGTCAAGAACTGGCATTGTCATTTCAAATGTGGTCGGACTTCAAACAGCTCCAATTCAAGGGCGACCCCACTCTGAACACCCCATCCAGCAAGTGGAGGTCGCCAATTTGAAAAATCACCGCGTAACCATTCACCACCTAGCTCAAAATGTCAAGATTAGTGTGGGATCCTTGGCATGATCACCAAAGGTGTCTGCCTTCTGCAAGACAATGCACCAGTTCACAACTCACATGTTGCCTAAATGGAGGCATGTGCCTATGGCTTTGAAATGCTACTGCATTCCCCTTATTCACCAGACTTCGCACCTCCGGACTTCCACCTCTTCCTAACAATTAAGTTATTTTTGAAGGGCAAACATTTTCCAGATGATGAGACTCTGATTTCCGAAGTCACAACGTGGCTTTTGTAGCAACCTGTCGACTTCTACAAGCAAGGTGTTTACAGTTGCTTAAAGAGATGGGAGAAGTATGTATCCCTAGGTGGCACCTATGTAAAGAAGGGCTAATAACTGTGCCAAGTTTCATTGCTCTCAGTCCACAGGAAGTGGGTCAGGGGAAATCTTTAATAAACGCCCCTCGTACATTAAAGCCAGTATATCTTTTTTTGTGTGACTCTCAAATCTATTATCAAATGTTAAACCAAGGACCAACCAAGAGATATCACAACAATTACAGTTCATTCCTCCATCTATGGTTTATGTGTCCTTGGAGTAAAACAATTTAGGAGTCCATCTGACCCACTCCTGACTGACAGTTATCTGCCTATTTATATCACATGCAGAAAGCTGTAAATCAGCAGTAGAAAAAAAGAGTGACAGAGAACTGATATAAGGGTATCTGTCACTATTTGTATGCTGCCCACAGATAGGTCAGCACATTTTACCAAGTGTTTAATTGGTAATTTGGTTAGCTACAGCTACTGATAATGTTCCCATGAGGGTATCAACTGCTATTTGTTTTTAATGTACTATTGATTCTTTATGTCTCACACTCAAATTCTGCCATTTGACGCTTATTTCATCTTGATTGTCAAAGCAATCAAAATAATGTAAAACAATCTGGTGACTTTTAAGGTTGACAACTACTTCCAGACAGCTGCTTTTCACAAAATCATTGCTTAAAGGGGTTTTATAATTTCATTAAATGGTCTTCAGAATAAGGGGACAGTGAAAACAAGCAACTTTGCAATTGGATGTCATTAGCAATGCTGTCTTGGATTCACAGTATTCCTTATCTTGTGTTTTGTTTACATGGATAACCAGTGCTGGTCGAATCCCTGCTGATCCCTCCTCCTTGCATTTCACTAGCTGAGAGCTCATTTACATTCTGTACAGCCCCCGGGTCGATTCACAGAGCGAGCATTCCTGTGTCTCTCACTCAGGGATCGGCACATTTTCACCGGCACACAGCCAGAAGAAACAGAATTACACTGAAGAGCTTACACAATCAGGAAAACAGTACAATTTGTGTCGATCCCTGCCTGACTAACTCTCCTGCATAGAAGCAGATCTGTGCCGTTCCTAGAGCTGGATTCAAATGTAACACATCTCCAGCTGGGGAGAGGAGAGGAGATCACTGCTGAGTCTAGATTGAATGCAGCTTGTGGTATGTAGCTAAGACTGATAGGGAGAGATGCAAGTGACATGTGGACTCAGATAGGGGGGGGGGGGGGAGTCTCGGGAGCCAGCATGCACGTGAAGGGGGAGATGTCACCACAGCTGGGAGGGGAAGAAACGCCCCTGCATTTGAGGAGTTGACAAGCTGAGAGCAGTGTGACTCAGCCGAACTAAGGAAGCGATACATCCCCTTTAATTAGAAAAAGAAATTAGTGATATCCAAATGTAATATACTTGAATAACAAGTTGCAAAAAACGTAGAACCTCTTCTGTTAGATCAAAGACCATAAACATCATAAATACATTCTAAGGAAATTTTACTCATTTCATACTAAATGTTAATTACTAAATAATATGTTGCTTTAAAATGTGTGATACTTTGTACAGAGACTTTTAGGGGCCGTTCACACGGCCCAGTGCAAATATCCGTAAGAAATCCCAACCGGTAATAGCAATGTTTTGCAGCCGTGTTTGAGGAGAAAAGCCCTTCCAACTCGCATTGAGATTTCATATTCTGCCCGAAAACCGGGCGTAAGAATGAACATGCACAATGTTTTTCGGACCGCTGGCGGTCTGAGAAACCACCAGGCGGAAAACCCATGCAGTGGGGACTGCTGCGTGGGTTTTCCATTAAGGTCTATTTAATCACACTTGAACATTGCTAAATACGGATTGGGGTGCATTTTTAAAACGTACCCAAATACATTTTTAACAAACGCTGTGTGAACATACTCTTAGCCAATATTAGACTCCATGGTTTGAGAGCCACAGCACCATTTCATTTTATTCCCACCAATCTGGATAAGGGGGTACTGTATACCATGACAGAGCAGCAGATCAAAGAACCATCTACCCGAGCACCGGGAAACTGGCTTTTGGCATGATGGGAAGTTGTGCCCCCAACTTGCATGACTTTAAGGGGGAGTGTACTAAAAAGGTGAGCATATTATTGAACACACACTGATTATTTTTGTTTAACAATTTTACATGAAATGGTGCTAGTCTTTCCTTTTTTTTTCCTATTTACTATAGAGCATTTCAGGCCTAAGATTTAGCTGTGGGAGATTGTGCTGATGGTACAAGTTACTTCTTTAATGTTCAATGCTCTGTCTAATATGGCAACTGAAGGTCAGAAAGCTGCAACTTCAATTATTACTAATAGTTTTCCTCTTTTAGCTCTTCCAGTCATGCACCTCAGAGACAGGGGGTATGCACCAGCAAAAGAATCAAATAACTTTCAGAGATGGATACAGCTGAAGATTGTCAACATTTGTCATAAACCAATGCCTATTTTTTTTTTTTACCAGTTTACCTGGACATAAACATTTTTGTCACAAAACTGGCACTCTATATGTATTATGCGAACTCAGAACTGGACTCCTGACATCTCCAGGTGAAAGAGGATACAGCTGTCAGTATTACCAAAGAATTCCAGATGGAAAACAAAACATGGATTTGCAAGGTAAAAGCTCAGATGTCATCCTTACATCCATAAATCATAGACACAACACTTTAGTAAAAGGGTCAGTCAGGACTTACAGAAATTAAAATTAATGATATAGAAATCAATGGTATATAGAACTTCAGTTAGGAGGACAATATGAATATTACATTTGGACTAGCAGGCCTAAATAGGTATGGTTTGGAGACTTCTCGATGACAAGTTGCCACCTTGGAAAAGAATCTGACAGATTGATACCTATTAAGACAATGAAAGGATCCATGAGGGCAAATGCAAATCTTTTCAAACCAAATTCTACAATAGCAAAATACTTTGTATTGCTAAAGTTATAATTTTTTTACCGTATTCCCAGTAGGACAAATATAATGAAATCTTAAGGCATATTCTGTGTAAATGAAATCATATCCCCTTTTGTCTCTAATTTTCCAGCTTTTTTTTTTTTTTTGAAGACTCCAAGGAAATTTTCACAGATCTATGTAACTACCACAACATTAATTTCAGTCTCCATACACTAGTTCCTATTACAATTTAAATCTTAGCAGCACAGCAATTTTAACACCAAAGACATTCAATTTCATTCCCAAAATAAATTTGTCTTGTCACTTTTGAACTATTTTATTTTTTTACTGAAATATTAACACTAAAAAGGTCACTGCCATAGTCACTATATGTGCACCTACTTATGTTTCACGAGAATGAACTGTGAACTATTTTTTATTACGGTAATTGTGGTTCGCTACACAAAAGCAACTTTAAGTAACGTGGTCTGCAGATATATCCCCCTCTCTGACTGGGCTATGGCTTATGACCTTGACGGCCTGGTCAGCCAGATTTGGTTTATTTGCTGCTAATCAGATTTATTGGTTTAATGCACTTACTGTTATTGCACTTGGAAGATTTCAATGGATGTTGAATAAACAAGGATGATTTTAACCCACATAACTTGTACTGAATTTCACTTTATGTTAACTTTCCCTAAATGTCTGTTACAATGAAAACTGTAGTTCTATATGCCTCTACCACTAAAGTGAAGAGTTTCATCTTAAATCACCAGGATTTGAACCTTGCCTATGAGTTTTAATTATATCAATAACAATTGTGTATTATAGTATCTATATTACTATCCAGAGCTGCCATATGTAATTTTATATCCAGACCCTCATCCATTACCATTTGATATTTTGCATCATATCAGTGGACCCTTTTTAAAAAAAATGATCAGGGCCTGTTACAAGAGTAATGCCAATACTGTCCTTATGGCATTGTTATCACAGGTAGAAGTAAAATAAAAAGTTACATCGTACATTACACTCCAACTGCCACTTATATTAGTACAACTTCCATACTGCTCGTTAACTTAATTTCTAATAGCCAATCACTGGCAGCAACTCAGGCATTTACAAGACATGTCAGCAATCTCCTGCAGTTCAAAGAGCATCAGTATGGTTAAGAAAGGTGATTGATGCTTTGAACGTGCATGTTTAGGCAAACGGCCCTAAAGTATTTCAAACTGCTGATCTCCGGATTTTCACGCACAACCATTCTATTTACAGAGAATGGTCCGAAAAAAAACATCAGTGAGCGCAGTCTGTAAAGGGCCCTTGTTGATGCAAGAAAGGAGAAGGCAGACTGTTTGAGCTTAAGAAAGCAAAGTACTTAGCCACCCGTTTCACACATATGTAGAAGAGCATCTTCTTGAACGCACATCTTGTCAAAACTTGAGCAATGGGCTACCAGCAGGACCAACGGGTGCATCTTTCGCAAGAAAGGAAACGAGGCTAAATTGCCAAGCCTCGAAATTGGAAGTAAAGATGAAAAACTTGCTGGTCTGATGAGTCTCGATTCTCTGCACATTCGATGGTAGGTCAGATTGGCGTCAACAAATGAAACATGATCCATCCTGCTTGTATCAATGGTTAGGCTGGTGGTGTGGTGTCTGGTGTGGGGATATTTTTGGCACTCTTTGGGCCCTGGTACCAATGACACGTGCAACCTTGTGAATCTATCCACGAGATTGGCAGTTCTGAAGCAAAAGGGCCAACCCGTTACTCATGGTTCCTAATAAATGGCGTGAGTGTATAAAACTCCAAAAAGTCAATTCATATATCCTTCAAGGTCCTAGCTTCCATAGTCTAACCATATCCGAATGCGTAAACAGTTTAAAGCTTAAGTATAATATAAATAAAAGATTTGAACCTTAAACAAACGCCGAAAATACTTCGACAGCACATTTCATAGTTTTTGCCCTTGCATTTCGACAACATTTATTGTCGAAACTTATTTCAATGTATGAGAGTCCTTGTTTTTTGCAGGAGAAGTTGTACTTTTTGGCGGAATAGTTTAAGTTCACAATTTTGTTTAAATTTTTTTAAATTATTTTTTTATTTTTTTCACACTTCATAACTTGCTAGATTACTTCTACAGTTTATTACAGTCATGTAGATACCTAATATGTGTAGGTTTTTTATGTGTGTAATGTATGCACAATTATTTTTTATTACATTTTTATTTATTTGATGTATTTTTTCTACTTTTTTTCTCCTTTTTTTATATCCCATGAGGGGATAAATATTTTACATTTTTTTTAATACTCTTAGTAATGTATTAGCATATTCATATATGCTAATTCATTAGACTCTGTGTCAGTATGAAACAGGCAGCAGTCAGGGCACCACACAGTCTGCCCTGACTATACACTTGTTACACAAACAGCCATGGGGCTTCTCCAGGCCTCCAGGGCTGACTGAGGAGATGTTCCCACGGGCTCTGTTGGGTCACCGGGAGTCCCAATCACCCGACAGAGCAGAGGAAAGCCCTTTGATTATGCTGTGGTCACTGACCGTGGCAATCAAAGGGTTAAAGGGAATGTGTCATCAAAAATGACTTATTGTTTAACTCATATTTTTAATTAAGTCCTGCAGTTTTCAATTTGGCCACTAAGTCTAATAATAGTCTGACACTTCCTGTTCTGTACAGAAAGATTCTCAGTTGTCTGCTCATTATCAGCACAAAGAGGTCAAACTGAAAGGATACACCAGTGTGAATAGATAACACAGAATCCACAAGTCATAAGAGGAGATAGTCACAGTTCACCCTCTCCCCCTCCTTGCACACTGATTGCTTTCCAGGTCACAAAGCATGACTAGAAAACTCTCGTAAAGAAGTGAATGGGACTGAGTCAGTCTTAAGTCTTATGTGCATGAAGCTACTGTAAAGCATTTCTCTGACTGCTGTTAAAGCAGTGCAAACAAGGCCTAGTAGCCAAAGTGAAAACTGCAAGAGTTAAGAATTATTAAATATTGAATAAATATTGAAAGTGATATGAAAAATTAAAAAAAAAAAAAATTCCTACAAAATGTTTTTAACATAAAAATGGGACTTAAACAATGACTCATTTTTGATGACACATTCCCTTTAAGCACAGGGGAGCAGAGGTTTCCTCTTGCACTTGCAGAGACTGCTCCAGGAACAGGACTCTGAAGTACAACTCTGTTCCCAGTGCAGCTGTAGTGCTAGGAGACGAAAAAACCCCTCTGTCTGCAATGATCAAAAAATGTCCCTGTAGACGAAGAACCTAAAATGCCCATTGTCTAATGATGGCGGGCGTTAAAGGGTTAAACAAAGACTAAGTATCAGTATTTGGTTTTATTTAGTAAAAAAACAATATAGGATATGGGTTCCTTTTAAGGGCTTAAAGAGTTTGTCCAATTCATAGTAAAATGAAATGATCCGTTCTAGCGCTGGCTCTCCCTGGTCTTCTGTATGCCCTTATTCTCGTCTGAATGGGATGTCACAGCTGCAGCTGGTGCCTGGCTTTAGTTGTCACATGCTTCTGCTTACATCACTGTTTGGAAGTGAACAGTTCCCAGCAGTGATGTAAGCAGATGCACATAACCGCTGAAATCAATAATTGCCTGCAGTGTTGACGTCCCATTTGGAAGAGACCAAAGGTAAACAGAAGACTAGGGTTGGAATGGAAGAGGTAGGTAGAATAGTGAGTATAGTTTTTTTTTTTTCTTTTTTAATTGGGCTGTACTTACTGATCATTTAATTTTGCTATGAACTGGAAAACCCCTTTTCTGTTCTCCCAGTACCTTACCAATCAACACAGTAAGGTCTATTTAATTACATATATACCTTATTAAGAAATCTGTTGTAAGTGACAAGTGATGATCTGGACAATTCTTTATACATGTTAAGTTGCTTTGAAATCTTTGTATTGTACCGATTCTAAAAGCATTACACTGTGTTACCTAAAATTACAGATATTTTAAGATAGCAATTTTTGGGACTTTTTTATGCCCAAAAACAGTAGCTGAAAGTCTACCGCTAAATCTGAATTGTACTATAAAGGCTTTTTTTGTATTTTTTTGTAGCCATCTGATGCATTTTTGGGGTCCTTGTGAATTATCTGTAAAAATAGTATTCTCTACGTACAACATTGTAGAAAATGCATGTTAAAATATCATGAATAGAAAATAAAATACCACTCGTAAAAAAAAAAGCTATGAAAAATGCTTGAAATGCAAGACATTGTATAATAAGCTAAAAAAATGAAGAAAAAAAAATACACAAATTCCTTACACAAAATTACTGCCTCCACTAGGTATTGGTTAGGCTTTCAGTTGGGTTTAGATATATCTTTTTAATGCCAAACACTTGGCAGTGACAGAGGCATATTTACAATGTAATATTTTAACAATATTTAGAACATATTTCATAAAAAAGCATCCTGCAATGTGCCGGCAAGTGGTAAGTCAATCAAGTTCTCATTTCAGACTACAAGGCGCTGAGATGCAGAATTTCTTAGCAGTTATTGGCTACACACTATGTCTAGGACTGTAACAGAGCTTCCCATCAGTGCTTCCTTTGAGTTCTCCTTCCAGACATAGATGCTTTCTTTTAGCTTGGTTAAGTAATAAGAACTTTATGTACCTCTCAGACTAAACATGAATGCTTTTTGTTACGTCTACAAACTTATTTGACAACCAAATGTTTTTGTTGCAGATTTTATCCCTCAAATATTTGCAAGACTAAAATATAAGAAATGAGTCAGGTAGCTGTTCACACATTCACTTGTGTTGCCACTTCCTCCAGACTTTACAATAGTCCAAAAATGATCATTGGGCCTTGGTTATGATGTTGCTCATACCAAACCAATTATATTATTGCTCTCAACTAGAAAAATGCTTATTCTTTCTAACTAGCAAATACATTAGAATATTCATTTTTCTAGCACACATTATGTTAAGAAAATAACCATTTGCCTGGTTGCTAAAAACAAATTTTTGCTTCTTTTCGGCAGTTAAAACAAAAAATATACCAGCTTTGAATTCTATTTTTTGCAATGTCTCCCATTTTTCTAAGCATTGTATGGTCTGACCTGAATGAATTTGCTGGGAGGTGTACTGTCTTAAATATTTTCCACACAGTCTGAATAACTTTTCTCACTGTAGAATGAAGGACTTCATATTGTTAGAAAAATGCCTCTAAACCCTTCCCAGATTGATAGGCTACAACAATTGCTTTTGTAAGATCATTGCTGAGGTTTTTCCTTCTTAGCATTGTGTTAACATTTGCTAAACTGCTCCAGACCAGCAAACTGCCAAAACTTGTGCTATTAAAAAGGTAGTCACACTTGCTGATAATCAGCACCTGGCTTATATTTCCTTCCTAATCCCTAATGGAAACAGTACAAGTATTTTTAATGTTTAGCACATGGCTTTTCACTTTGCCCTCATTTTTGCTAAATAAATGATGAATCTGTTTTGTGCTGTTGTTAATCTGAACTTGTACCTACCTAACTTTAAGACCTTCTAAGGACCAGAGGTCTTTTTAAAATGTCCTGAAATGTAAAACCATAGAACTCAAAGAGGGTGTACTTTCTTTTACTTCTGACTGGATTATATAAATAATGCCCATTCTCCCACATTTACTAAGCAGTTTATACAATTTTTTGGCATAAAAAGTGCTATTAAAATTATGTAAATGATGGTGTGCAACGTGAAATTTATAACTTTTCTTGGTGCCTATTTTGGAAAGTGAAGATAAAATAGTTGTGGTTCCTAAAACATAGTTTCAGACATGTACCCACTGGCTTGGTGGGTATATAAGGTGTCTGCACTTATATTCCTTGTTGCTGTCATGGGTAAAAAGTGGAAATTTATCAGAGTTGCAATGTTGGATAATTATTGGCCTTTTGGTGGTATTTCTGAAACTGCATAATTTGTGAACTGTGTATCTACTGTTGTGGCAAAAATGTATTGTGAGTGGACAAATGGCACTTGGCATTGATGTGAGAGGCAAACATTGGTTACGAAAGGGGGCAAGGTTCGACCGAGACATTGCAGTGGAGCATTTTACCATCCCAATGAACTAGGGACTTACAGCTATGTGTTAAAACAGCAGTTCAGTGAACTATACTGTGTATAGTAGATGGATGGTCATCGTAGATGGAGGGTCATTGCACCTTTGCTTGGTTCTTGCCTTGTGGGTTTCAGGGCATTCACCAGTGGGAAGGTTGGACTTGAACTCCTTGTATCCCTCCTTTCACCCACATTTTCCCCACCCTTGGTTGAACTTGATGGACACGTGTCTTTTTTCAACCGTACTAACTATGTAACTATGTAATGAAGTTGCATATTTTCACAGCAGTATTGGAATTAGACCACCGTTGATTGGCAAAGGGTTGCCTTATCTGATGGGTCACATTTTCAGATTCAGCAAATGGATGGATGTTGGCGTGTCGGGTAGAAACATCAGAGAACAAAGTAAACAGAAGACTAGGGTTGGAATGGAAGCTTGTAGCATGGTGAGTATAAATTTTTCTAATTGTGTTTCAATAGCTGATCATTTAGTTTTGCTATGAACTGAACAACCCCATTTTCTGTTCTCTCAGTACCTTACCATGCAAATATTGCTTCAAGAACACAAGCTGGTGGTGGCAGCATTATGATCTGGGGAATGTTTTAGTGGCATTCTCTGGGTCCACTTATCCATGTGGAAGGGACTCTCAACCGAATATTGAATATGAATCCATCCTTGCAGATCACGTACACTCAAACATGCTGATTGTCTTTCCTGGGGCAGATGGGATCTTCCATCATGACAATGTGACACATTGCTAGAAATGTCCTATATTGGTTGAAAGAGAAAGACTTCCAGATACTGTCCTAACCCCGTTAATTTCCCAGACTTGAACCCGACTGAGACCACCTCAATCGTCTTGTTATATGGAACCTCACCAATGCATCCTCCATCGGCTGTGGGGTACACTACTGTCAGCATGGCTCCAGATAACTGTGACAACCTACGAGAGCCCAATTGAACTATCCCCAGCTGCCTAGCTGCTGTCCATGCTACACATTGCTCCTACTTCATAACATACGTCTCACTCTGTAGTAAAATATATCCCCGGTTACCTCTTCGTGGCTAGGTTTTTAGGATTCCCCAATCCCAATATGCTCAATCTTCATTTATATACATAGAAAGCCACAATATTATAACCTTTTTCTTCCTTTTTAATCAGTGCAAAATATATTCATTATAGTACAATGGACATTATTTAAGAATATAAATAGGTAACCGTTACCGGATAAGGTGCAAAAAGTCCAACCTTCTAGTCCATGCAGACTTTTTAACACAGGCTAAAACCTGCTATTCCTCTGAGTGTGTAGCCTCCATCACCCCCGTATTCGTTTACACCTGCTACGTTTCGGGTCCGCCCCCTTTGTCAAGCATTCTGGGATGTTTGAAACGGTTTACTATATAGTGAACAAAACCATTAAAAACAATATTTAAAACATCGGTGTTTGCGGCAAGTGATTTCACTTTTCTATGCTAGATTTTTTTAATTCTATTATTAATCTCAGCTTTTCTTTTTATTTTTTCATTTTTTTTTCTTTATTATTATTTTTTTACTACCCACAAACCCGCCCCCACGAGTTGGGGGTGAGAAAGATTTTAAAGATAACACTCCACCTACACCCTTCATTGAGACCACAAGTGCTATAGTTTGTAACTGGTTAATCCAGTAGACTTCTCCCCTTTAAATAATTGTTGTCGTTACACCCTCCGTAAATATTACTATGAATTTCCTCCAGACGCACCATTTTAAATCCATACATTATGTGGGCACTCATAAAAATGTCGTGCAAACCGTAGACTCCAAATTTTTTTGTTTGTTTTTTTTCCTTTCCCCTATTTTCACTATGATCTTTTTCTTCTATTTTTTGCCATTTTATTTTTATATAATCTGATCTGGGACCTGGCTCATTTAGTTTTATCTTGATTTTTCCTTGCCATTTGTCCTACATATGATTTTCCACATGGGCTTTTTTAACATGTATATCATTTTTTCCAGATCACATGTATAAAAACCTCTCAATTGTTTTTCATTTCCCCTCGTTGGATGATTGATAGAACTCCCTTTTATAATGCTACTACAGTTTTGACATATAAGAAAGGAAATGTTACTCGTTTCTGTGTATCTAGAAATTTTGCTGCTTATTCACATGATGCGTTTTTGTATGTCTGATCTAATAATTTTAATTGCCCACCGTTTTATCTTTGCGATACATAAATCTGGGTCTCCTGTAAACAACTTACTATATGTAGGGTCATTCTGTAGTATTCTCCAATTTTTAGAATACATCTTAATTAAACTCGCATTTTTGTCAAAACTTAGAGATTAAATCCACTTTTGATTCTGTTGATTCCTGAGTTCTTTTCTTTTGTCGAGCGGTTTCTTTGGGATTTTACCTATTTCCTCACCTATTCATGTACTGATTCCTCATCATACCCTCGGGCGGTTAATCTCTCTATTATTTTTGCTTTTTTGATCATTATATGACCTATCCGATGTGCAGATCCTTCTTGCACGTAAAAATTGCCCCTTAGGGAAATTCCCTTAAATGTACTAGGGGCATGATAGCTGTCTTTCCTCAGTAAATTGTTTCTACCGTTGCTTTTGTGTACAATGTAGTGCACAATCATTTCTTTTTCCTTTAGTGAAGATACATCTAAATAATTAACTGAAAGTAGAATTTTTTGTTACAGTAAATTCCAATAAGGGGTGTATATTATTGATATATCCATTAAATTTTTCCCAGTTCCTTTTCCCAATTCCTGTCCAGAGCATGAACACGTCATCCACGAAATCTAAGCCATAGTAGGATATGCCGACCATGTATTCCGCGGATGACGTGTTCACACCCCATCTTATTCATATATAATTAGCGATTACTCGGGGCAGCTGGACTTCCCATTGAAGTCCCTTGTTTTTGTAAAAACACATCTGATCCAAATCGAAAATAATTTGTAGTAAGGATAATTTCCAATAGGGTGACAAGAACGGTTATTTCTGCATTTGCCCAATTTGGATTTTTCATTTAAATTTTTTTCTTTTACTGCCTCTATGCCATTTTGGGTAGGTATATTTTGTGTATAAACTTTTACGTCATATGTACACAACATGGTCACCTTACTTACATCCAAGACTCAATTCGATCCAGAAAGTCAGTTGTATCTTTCAGGCAATGGGGAAGGCGTGTCACTATTTTCTGCAGATAACTATCTACAAAAATTGCAATAGGATGAAATAGAGATCCTAACCCTGACACGATGGGTCGTCCAGGGGGTCGTTCTAAATTTTTATGTATCTTTGGTACTAAATACATAATCGGTGTCTTTGGGTGTTCAGTGATTAGCATGTCCCTAATCTTTTTATTGATAATGCCTTGTTCTTCCGTTTCCCATGAATAATTGTATCTATTTCCCTTTAAATACATCAGTAGGATCTTTATCTAATCGTGAGTATACATCTAGGTTATTAAGTTGCGTTTGAGCCTCATTGAGATATAATTCCTTATCCATAACGACAGTCGCCCCCCCTTTGTCAGCTTTCTTTACTATTAGAGTTTCATCTTCTTTAAGTTTTTTTAATGCATTAATCTCCTCTCTTGTCATATTATATTTCTCACCTATTGCTACTTTTTCCCATTTTTCTAATACCTCTGTCCTAACCAAATTCTGAAAGGTTTCCAATGATGCATTGGAGATCACGGGGTCATATTTGCTTTTCTTTAATAATTTCGATGGTATCATGCTCTCTATTTTATTTTGTATTTTTCCAAATTGCATTTTTAATTTTATTTTCCGACAAAATTTATAAAAGTCCAGTTCAAAGTCAAATTTCGACATCCGATTTGTGGGGACAAAGTTCAGTCCTTTATTAATTGCTCCTTCTTTGTATTTCCTTTGGTTTCTTTAGATAAATATTTACCACCAATCATTTATGGCTTCTTTTTTGTTGTTTATATTTTTCTCGGGCGTAATTTGCTGGTGCCTTCTAGTGCATCCAGGGATTCTGCACTCGTTGATTCCTTTTCTTTCACCTTGTTGTCTAAAAAAAGGTCTTTTTTTTGTTGTTTGTTCTTCGCATTTCTTGTTACTGGTTTCGTATTTGCATTTGCGTTGGAGGTTCCGCTGGTATCTGATTCTGCAGATGTTGTCTCTGGATGATTAACTTCTTCCATCCTCTATACTTCGATCTTTCAGAGGCCCATGTATATACTCTTTCATATAGGTAATCTTTGTTGTCTCTTTCAAATTTTTTTAATTTGGTCACCATCATTTCTTCTTCTCAGAGTCTGCATGGACTTTTGTATTTCCACTTGCTTCAGTGTGAATAGCTCAAGCTGCGTCTCCTGAAACTCCTGCTCTGTCTTTTTGATCTCTGTTCTTAAGTGGTTAATAGCTTTATGCAGATGTTGCACGGTGAGTAACATTAGGTCTAAGAGAATACTGTTGCAAAAATTTGCATACCACTTTTCAGTGTATTCTTTATCCTCTTTTAATAGTATAGGAGTCAGAGTACTTCGGAGTCCTCTTGGTATCCGCTGTACCTTTAGATACTCAGCGAGCGTAGAGGCATGTAATATTAGATTTAATTCTTTTTTTCTTTAATGTTTCCAATCTTTTCCATAATCATCTGTTTGTTGATTATCTGCTGGCCTCCAACGCAAACCAGCATCTGCTGTTATTTTCAAGATATCATCTCTTTCTTCCTCAGTGAAGTTGTAGGTGTTAGCTTTGTTTCTCGTTATTTCAGAAATTTTATCAAAGGACATTTTTGCTTTGTGATCTTTAGGTGAGATTTATGGGGAAACACAATGCTCCTACTTCATAACATACGTCTCACTCTGTAGTAAAATATATCCCCGGTTACCTCTTCGTGGCTAGGTTTTTAGGATTCCCCAATCCCAATATGCTCAATCTTCATATATATATATAGAAAGCCACAATATTATAACCTTTTTCTTCCTTTTTAATCAGTGCAAAACCGTTGAACCATCCCAGAATGCTTGACAAAGGGGGCGAACCCCGAAACTTAGCAGGTGTAAACGAGTACGGAGGTGATGGAGGCTACACACTCAGAGGAATAGCAGGGTTTTAGCCTGTGAAAAAAATCTGCATGGACTAGAAGGTTGGACTTTTGCACCTTACCCGGTAACGGTTACCTATTTATATTCTTAATAATGTCCATTGTAATATAATGAATATATTTTGCACTGATTAAAAAGGAAGAAAAAGGTTATAATATTGTGGCTTTCTATATATATATGAAGATTGAGCATATTGGGATTGGGGAATCCTATAAACCTAGCCACGAAGAGGTAACCAGGGATATATTTCACTATAGAGTGAGACGCGTGTTATGAAGTTGGAGCATTGTGTTTCCCCATAAATCTCACCTAAAGATCACAAAGCAAAAATGTCCTTTGATAAAATTTCTGAAATAACGAGAAACAAAGCTAACACCTACAACTTCACTGAGGAAGAAAGAGACGATATCTTGAAAATAACAGCAGAAGCAGGTTTGCGTTGGAGGCCAGCAGATAATCAACAAACAGATGACTATGGAAAAAGATTGGAAACATTAAAGAAAAAAGAACTAAATCTAATATTACATGCCTCTACGCTCGCTGAGTATCTAAAGGTACAGCGGATACCAAGAGGACTCCGAAGTACTCTGACTCCTATACTATTAAAAGAGGATAAAGAATACACTGAAAAGTGATATGCATTTTAAACAACAGGTATTCTCTAGACCTAAGTTACTCACCGTGCCCAAAACCTGCATAAAGCTATTAACCCCTTAAGAACAGAGATCGAAAAGACAGAGAAGTAGTTTCAGGAGACTCAACTTGAGCTATTCACACTGAAGCAAGTGGAAATACAAAAGTCCATGCAGACTCTGAGAGAAGAAATGATGGTGACCAAATTAAAAAAATTTGAAAGCGACACCAAAGATTACCTATATGAAAGAGTATATACATGGGCCTCTGAAAGACGAAGTAAAAGAGGGTGGAAGAAGTTTAATCATCCAGAGACAACATCTGCAGAATCAGATACCAGTGGAACCTCCAACGCAAATGCAAATACGAAATCAGTAACAAGAAATGCGAAGAACAAACAACAAAAAAAAGACCTTTTTTTTAGACAACAAGGCGGGAAAAAAAAGGAAATCAAAGAGTGCAGAATCCCTGGACGCACTAGAAGGCACCAGCAAATTACGCCCGAGGAAAAATATAACAACAAAAAAGAAGCATAAATGATCTGGTGGTAAATATTTCATCTAAAGAAACCACGGAAATACAAAGAAGAGCAATTAATAAAGGACTGAACTTTGTCCCCACAAATCGGATGTCGAAATTTGACTTTGAACTGGACTTTTATAAATTTTGTCGGAAAATAAAATTAAAATGCAATTTGGAAAAACACAAAATAAAATAGAGAGCATGATACCATCGAAATTATTAAAGAAAAGCAAATATGACCCCGTGATCTCCAATGCATCATTGGAAACCTTTCAGAATTTGGTTAGGACAGAGGTATTAGAAAAATGGGAAAAAGTAGCAATAGGTGAGAAATATAATATGACAAGAGAGGAGATTAATGCATTAAAAAAACTTAAAGAAGATGAAACTCTAATAGTAAAGAAAGCTGACAAAGGGGGGGCGACTGTCGTTATGGATAAGGAATTATATCTCAATGAGGCTCAAACGCAACTTAATAACCTAATGTATACTCACGATTAGATAAAGATCCTATGATGTATTTAAAGGGAAATAGATTACAATTATTCATGAAGCGGGAAGAACAAGGCATTATCAATAAAAAGATTAGGACATGCTAATCACTGAAACACCCAAAGACACCGATTATGTATTTAGTAAAATAGATACATAAAAATTTAGAATGACCCCTGGACGACCCATCGTGTCAGGGGGTTTGGATCTCTATTTCATCCTATTGCAATTTTGTAGATAGTTATTTTGCAGAAAATAGTGACACGCCTTCCCCCTTGCCCGAAAGATACAAATGACTTTCTGGATCGAAATTTATCTTTGGATGTAAGTAAGGTGACCATGTTTGTGTACATAGACGTAAAAAGTTTATACACAAATATACCTACCCAAGATTGCATAGAGGGAGTAAGAGAAAAATTAAATGAAGATCCAAAATTGACAAATGCAGAAATAACCTTTCTTGTCCCCTTATTGGAAATTATCCCTTACTAAAAATTATTTTCGATTTGGATTTAGATGTGTTTTTACAAAAACAAGGGACTTCAATGGGGAAGTCCAGCTGCCCCGAGTTTCGCTAATATATATATGAATAAGTTGGAGTGTGAACACGTCATCCGCGGAAAAACATGGTCGGCATATCCTACTATGGCTTAGATTCATGGATGACGTGTTCATGCTCTGGGAAGGAATGGAAGAAAGGGAAATGGAACAATTTAATGGATATATCAATAATATACACCCATTATTGGAATTTACTGTAACAAAAAATTCTACTACAGTAATTATTTAGATGTATCTATCACAAAGGAACAGAATAGATTGTGCACTACATTGTACACAAAAGCAATGGATAGAAACAATTTATTGAGGAAAGACAGCTATATGCCCCCAGTACATTTAAGGGAATCCCAAGGGCAATTCTTACGTGCAAGAAGGATCTGCACATCGGATAGGTCATATAAAAGATCAAAAAGCAAAATAATAGAGAGATTAACCGCCAGGGTATGATGAGGAATCAAACGTAGAATAGGTGAGGAAATAGGTAAATCCCAAAGAAAACCGTCGACAAAAGAAAAGAACTCAGGAATCAAAAGAATCAAAATGGATTTCATCTCTAAGTATGACAAACTGCGCGTTTAATTAAGAATTGTATTCTAAAAAAATGGAGAATACTACAGAATTACCCTACAGATAGTTAGTTTTTTAAAGAGAGACCCAAGATTTATATATCGCAAAGGTAAAACGGTGGGCAATTATATTATTAGATCAGACATACAAAAAAACGCATCATGTGAATAAGCAGCAATTTCTAGATACACAGAAACGAGGAACATTTCCTTGCTTATCATGTCAAAATTGTAGTAGCATTATAAAAGGGAGTTCTATAAATCATCCAACGAGGGGAAATGAAATACAATTGAGAGGCTTTTATACATGTGATACTGGAAAAGTGATATACATGTTAAAATGCCCATGTGGAAAATCATATGTAGGACAAATGGCAAGGAAAATCAAGATAAGACTAAATGAGCACAGGTCCCAGATCAGATTATATAAAATAAAATGGCAAAAATAGAAGAAAAAGATCACAGTGAAAATAGGGAAGGAAAAACACAAACAAAAAAATTTGGAGAGTCTACGGTTGCCGACATAATGGATGTGATTTAAAATTGTGCGTCTTGGAGGAATTCATAGTAATATGACGGAGGATGTAACGACACAATTATTAAGGAGAGAAGTTTACTGGATTAACCAGTTACAGACTATAGCACCTTGTGGTCTCAATGAAGAGTGTAGGTGGAGTGTGTATCTTTAAGTCTTCTCACCTCCAACTCGTGGGGACGGGTTTGTAGGGTAGTAAAGAAATAATAATAAAGAATAAAAATAAAAAATAAAAAGAAAAAGAAAAGCTGAGATTATAATAGAATTAATAAATCTAGCATAGAAAAGTTAAATCACTTACCCGCAAACACTGATGTTTTTAAATATTGTTTTTAATGGTTTGTTCACTATATAAGTAGAACCGTTTCAACATCCCAGAATGCTTGACAAAGGGGGCGGACCCCGAAACATAGCAGGTGTAAACGAGTACGGAGGTGATGGAGGCTACACACTCAGAGGAATAGCAGTTTTAGCCTGTGAAAAAGTCTGCATGGACTAGAAGGTTGGACTTTTTGCACCTTACCCGGTAACGGTTACCTATTTATATTCTTAAATAATGTCCATTGTACTATAATGAATATATTTTGCATTGATTAAAAAGGAAGAAAAAGGTTATAATATTGTGGCTTTCTATATATATATATATGAAGATTGTCCATGCTACACATGCCAGTTACTCTGGATATTACTTGGTCATAATAATGTGACTCAACTGTGTATATCTAGTTTGTGAATAGATACCTGTACTGCATGCATCAAAATATATTTCTTTATATCTCATTCTTCTTAAATGACAACTGATAAGAAATGTATATTCATGAACAAACTGTGTTGTTAGTTTTATTATATGCCCTCCAAAAAGAAGAAATAGAAATTAACTATCTTAATTCAGCCAGCCACAAAAGCTGGGTTATCCTAGCCAATATAAACTAGATGGACTAATATTTATAGTCTTCAAACAACTGCATCACTTGATAATGTTCAACCCAAAATCAATATCATGATTACATCTTAAATGCAACTACAGATCACAACTATCACTGAGCCAACATAGTAGATCAAAAAGAAGTCACAAAGGAAGGTCAAAATTAATGACCCTAATACACCCTTAAGCTTGTGTTTATCAGATAACATACTGACACTTATGGAGGAAAATAAATTGTCTAAGAAACTGAATACAGGCTATAGGACACTAACACTTTTATGCTACATTTACTACTTGTTTTTAGTAATGTTGCTTGTTCATATTCTGTATTATGCTCTGTGGAAGATGGTATTTGTTCCAATAGAACAGGTTTTTTTAAATGACATAAACTGTTGTAAAACAGTATACAATACACAGTTGTTGAGGTGACACATAATTATTGGGTGGTTAACACTATTCGCTAATTTTATGGGAGTTAACTGTATTCTTATATCATACAGTTGAAACCAGAAGTTTACATACACTATATAAAAAGACACTGTCACTATCTGACATGAAATCAGAATAAACCTTACCCATTTTAAGCCAATTAGGATTACCAAAATTATTTATATTGGCCAAATGTTAAAATAATAAGAGGGGGAGGATTTTTAGGGAATTTTATATTACTTTCTGCAAAGTCAAAAGTTTACATACCCTAGGATTACTAAACATCTTGGGACAGCCCATATGATGATGTCTTTGGAAGCTTCTGATAGGTTTATTGGCAACATCTGAGGTAATTAGAGACACACCTGTGGATGAATTTTTAAAAGCACACCAGACACACACTGCTTCTGTGTGTAACATGATGGGAAAGTCTAAAGAAATCAGCCAAGATATCAGATAGAGAATTGTAGACTCGCACAAATCTGGATCATCCTTGGGTACAATTTCCAGATATCTGAAAGTGCCTCGTTCATCTGTACAAACAAATATACTCAAGTACAAACAAGACGGAAATATTCAGCCATTATACTGCTCAGGAAGGAGACAGGTTCTGTGTCTAAGAGATGAACATGCTTTGGTCCGACATGTGCATATCAACCAAAGAACAAAAGCAAAAGACCTTGTGAGGATGCTGGCGGAAGCTGGTAAGATTGTGTCATTATCCACAGTGAAACGAGTACTGTAACAACATGGGCTGAGAGGCCACTCTGCCAGGAAGAAGCCATTGTTCCAAAATAAAACATATGAAAACCAGATAAATGTTTGCAAATGCACAAAAGGACAAAGACCTACAGTTTTGGAGACATATTCTGTAGTATGACAAAACTAAAATTTAACTGTTTGGCCAAAATGACCATCATTACATTTGGAGATAAAAGGGGAAGCTTGGAAGCCGAAGACCACCATCCCAACTGTGAAACATTGGGGTGGCAGCATCATGTTGTGGGTTTGTTATGCTGCTAGAGGGACTGGTGCACTTAAAATAGGTGGCATCATGAGGAAAGAAGATCATGTGGCAATACTGAAGCAACATCTCAAGACATCAGCCAGGAAGTTAAAGCTTGGGTGGAAATGGGTCTTCCAAATGGACAATGACCTGAAGCATACTGCCAAACTGGTTACAAAGTGGCTTAAGGATAACCAAGTCAATGTTTTGGAGTGGCCATCACAAAGCCCTGATCTCAGTCCTATTGAAAATTTATGGGCAAAGCTGAAGAGGCAGGTGCAAGCAAGGCGACCAAAAAACATGGCTCAGTTACACCAGTTTTGTCACGAGGAATGGGCCAAAATTCCTACCAACTATTGTGAGAAGCTTGTGGAATGATATCCAAAATGTAATGGCAATACTACCAAATACTAATGAAATGTATGTAAACTTTAGACTTTGCAGTAAGTAATAAAAATTTCTTAACAAATTCTCTCTCTCATTATTCTGGCACTTGGAAAATAGAAATAATTTTGGTAATCCTAATTGACCTAAAACTGGTAAGGTTTATTTTGATTGCATGTCAGATAGTGAGAAAAACATGCATATGTGTCTTTTTCTATAATGTATGTAAACTTCTGGTTTCAACTGTATGCATATTATAGTATGGTGAATGGTATGCCACAATTGTTAAAGGGGTTTTGCCAAGAAATGAGTTCCTTACCTCTTATCTGCTCAGGAGAGAAGATTAACTCAGCATGCTTAGTCACGGGGGGAGTGGAGGGGGTAAACAGAGAGCCAGGGAGAGTCTACAATGTTTACTCAAATAATTACATTACAACCAGTGTATTCTCTATACAAAAGACACAGGCTCATTCACTGCTTTTTCTCCCCAGTCCCTTGCAAGCTCCTTCATTTCCCTGTCATCAGATAAGAAGTGCAGACAAAGCAAGCGTGGCCAGATCAGCTCCTGTCAGTGTCCTGGTCATGTCTAATGTAAACTGTCAGGAAACTAAGGGCATATAAAGAAAGCTGTAGCTCTCAGAGGCTTCACTTTTTGTAATCACATATATTTAGAAAAGTGATTAAATACCCATTTTGAAGGATCCTACATCAACATTACATCATGGCAAAACCCCTTTAAGTAAACTGTTTATGTGTATGGATTATAGCCAAATCTTAGATATTTTGCTAAAAGAACTTAAGACAAGGTTTACAAGGAGTCTTTGTGGAAGTGGTTTGGTGGTGCATTGTTCTAAAGAATTCACATGATTTTGTGGCAGTGGAGATTTGAAGCCATCTTGTCCTAACTGAAAAAACACTGTCAATATGCCTTATTAGGTGGATGTCACAGAGAATGTTCTCTCAACTGAGGACTTCCATTGTTAACATGGACACTTGCATTTCTGACCTTTCTTATTAAGTAAGTGCATTTCTGCTCAAGACCCTACTTTGCAAGAGCAGAAATCTGATGCATGCAATGGTTCTCTAGGGCGCTCACCTGGGATGTCATACGACTGCATTTTAACTTTACTGGCTCATACAATTTTTAAATGTGTTGTCGACAGTAAAATTAAAATTTTTCAGCTTAACTAAAATGTTTTTGGTGCTAGTGATGTTTCTTTGACATCATATTTAACTTTTTTTGGCTTACTTTGAACTTTTAATGGCAAAACAATCGGTGACAGATAAAAGGGTAACAATAAAAAAGAGATATCTATTTTTCAAGTATATGATTTATATGATATATACAGGGCCACTCCTAAGGGTGGGCAAGGCGGGCAATCACCCGAGGGAAACGCATCGCCATTCATCGGGTGGGTTGCTGTTTTAAAACCATGCAGAGTCAGCTGGTGCACACTGTGCAGTTGCTTCTACAGAGAGAAGACAGGATGGTCCGTTACAATCCTTGCCTTCTCGATTGTATATACAGCACTCAGTGAGCGCTGTATATACACATCAGCGTTGCAGGAGGCGTGATGCAAGGCTTTCATCACACCCCCTGCGACGCTGGGTCTTTTAGATCGGAAGGCTAGACTTATAGCCCAGGAGATCCCAGGACCAGTGTGCCGGCATAAGCGACATAATGATGTCACGCTGCTTACACCGGAGCTGCCCGTGCTGCGGGGAAACATGGAGAGGTGAGAAGCTTTTTCTATTTTCATATAAACTTTACATCTGACTATCTTATACCTACAGGGGTCATATAATGAATTACAGGGGGTACACAACACTTGCAGGTGGGAATTTACCTACAAACAGGGGGCATACACCTACCTACAGGGGGAAAATGCCTACCTAAAGAGGGAATTCACCTACCTACAGGGAGAAGACACCTAAATACAGTGGCAAATGCCTACCTACAGGGGCATATAACTGCCTACAAGGGATATATATATCTACTTACAGTGGGAATATATCTACCCAAAAGGTGAATAAACTTACAAACAGGGGGCAAATACCTACCTGCAGGGGCATATAGATACCTAAAGGGGCATACATCTACCTATAGGGGCATATATCTACCAAAAGGGGCATACACATAGCTAACGGGAACATTCACCTACCTACAGGGGGCATATACCTACCTACTGTGTGCATAATTCTGTACCTACAGGAGGTATATATCTGTACCTACAAAGGGCATTTATCTACCTACTGGGGGAATATATCTACCTACAGGGGGCATATTAATACCTACACGGGGCTATTATCAACCTTCAAGGGGCTTATATCTACCTATAGGGGGCATACACCTACCTACAGGGGGCAAATATCTACCTACAGGGGGCAAATACATACCTAAAGGGGGAAAAAACATACCTAAAGGGGGCAAATACATACCTAAAGGGAGAATACACCTAAATACAGTGGCAAATGCCTATCTACAGGGGCATATAACTGCCTAAAAGGGATATATATCTACTTACAGTGGGAATATATCTACCCAAAAGGTGAATAAACTTCTAAACAGGGGACAAATACCTACCTACAGGGGCATATAGCTACCTAAAGGGGCATACATCTACCTATAGGGGCATATATCTACCTACAGGGGCATACACATAGCTAACGGGAACATACACCTACCTACAGGGGGCATATACCTACCTACTGTCTGCATAATTCTGTACCTACAGGAGGCATATATCTATACCTACAAAGGGCATATATCTATCTACAGGGGGAATATATCTACCTACAGGGGGCATATAAATACCTACAGGGGGGCAAATAACTACCTTCAAGGGGCCTATATCTACCTATAGGGGGCATACACGTCCCTACAGGGGGCAAATACCTACCTACAGGGGGCATATAACTACCTACAGGAGGCAAATATCTTCCTACAGGAGGCAAATACCCACCTAAAGTGGGCAAATACATACCTAAAGGGGGCATATACCTATCTACAGGGGGCATATACCTACACAAAGAAGCATTTACCTAGCTACAGAAGGGCTATATCTACCTACAGGGGGGCTATATCTACAAGGGGCCTGTATATCTACCTACAAGGGGCTTATATAACTACCTACTAGGGGCTAATATACAAACCTGCTGATGAGCCTTGATACCTACCTACCAACTGGTGGGTCTATATTCCTACCTACCTACAGGGGCCTTATATATCCACCCACCTACCTACAGGGTGCCTACATAACTACATACTAGGGACCTATATTTCAACTTATTGGGGAAGCCTATATAACTAACTACCTATCTACTTATATATAGAGAGCAGGGTGAAATATATACAGCCGGGTGTCACCAATTTTCTAAGTAAATATATTTCTAACGGAGCTATTGACATGAAATTCTCACCAGATGTCGATAGCAGCCAATCCAATCTACAGGCAAATAAATCGAACCAAAGGAACTAAAGCTCAGAGTTAACAGAAGGAGCCCACTGAACCAGGTCTGTCATGTCCCCACCCTAGTATCCACCGGCAGAACTTTTTTGAGGGATTTTGACAAATAACATGTGTGATGTGGATGGTCCCTGAATATGTTTACAAAGCACACAAGTGTGTTTTTGTTACATACCTTTCAAAACCTATCTGCCGAAGTGTTTTCTCCCACGTTGTACCTATAAATGAAGATACAAAAATATCGGTGAGTATTCCTTTCTCAAAATTATGTAAAACAATTGACAATATAAACATTGCACTGGCTTTAAAAAAGACATTCTAAATTTAGAGTTGCTTGAATTAAATTCTTTTTACATTCACTAGGAGCAGCTTTTTAAAAGGGGTTCTCCAGGACTATCTTTCTATTTGTTATAGCACTCACAACTGTATTATATTAAACTTTGTAATTCATACTAATCAAAAAATTTTTATCTGTCCTGCTGTGCAAAACATTGGGCAAAGAGAATAGTCCTCCCCTCCCTTCTATCCCTTGAAAACCATGTTCATTGATCACATGTCCTCAATGAATGTTTTGTCTTTGCTCAGTGGGTATGCCAAGAAGCCAGGCTCAGCTCAGAAACACCCCCCTATAGTGGGTGTGACCTGAGCAGAGAACAATCTGGCTGCATTCACTATTACCAGCCTGTAGTTTGCAGGTGAATAGAAGTAATTACATTAGAGTAATTACAGGGGAGGGGGAACTGTTTGTTTATCTGCTGGCAGAACTTAGTAATAGGTGCAAAAGACAGCAGTTCAGAGCTGTGGAGTTGTATACTGCTTTCATGAAAATGATGACTTCAGATCTGTACAGTTTACACAGTAACTCATGAGTCCTAGCTATCATCATTATCATGACAGTAAGTACAGAGCAAATAGACTCTAGTAGTGAAAACTGTGGAGGGAAGTCCTAGGTTGCAATGCAGTCTGGGACTTGTAGGAAAGAGCTGCTAGAGAACTACTGACACTGCAACAACCAGAAAGTTTACTGCAAAAAGTGGATCTTATGATAGATGAATAAGGAGGCAGAAGAAAAAAAGAAACACATGGAGGCAGTGGAATATTTTTACATTTCAATATAAATATAGTGTACAGTATTCTATGAAATCCTTAAACTCCCAGATAACTCCTTTAACCTTTGCCTTTGATAAAGGAGACTAAAAAGTACATTAACTTTCTTCACTCTTACCTACCTTTTTCTTATTTAGCATGAAAAGACACAATGCAAATGATGGTGCAATAATGGCACAATTTAACCAGTACACTTTCTAGCAAAATAAAGTATAAATGGAATAATAAATTAGGGTCTTTCTAATGTTGGCCCTACACAAAAAACTTTTTGGGCAAAAATATGTAATAAGTAAGGGAAATACCTGATCATGCTAACTAGATGTGGTGAGAAATTCTGGGGCTGTTACCACTCCTTTTTCAGTAGTTGATTATGAGCTAATAATCTTACACTTCTTTAAACTATTGTATATCCTAATCAATGGCAATAAAGACAATATGCTTCTTCATATCTTTTAAAGGGACACTACCATCACAATTTTGTTTCACATATTGACAAGCAATATGAATTTTTTTAGTAAAAATTGTACTTTTTTTTTGTATATATAACATTTTAAAGTTCCTCCATGTACACAACTTCCTGGTTTGTCTCTCTAATTATCTCTATGTAAGCTCTGATAGCACAGCAGTGAGGATTGCTTGATGGTAGGAGGTAGGTGTTATCAGCAGGACTTGATAAGTGTAAAGAAAACATAGAAACCCCCCATGCATAAATAGATTAACCCATTATCCTTTCATTGAATTACCCTGGTGGTCTAGTTTTATCCCTATCCAGGTTTGTCCAGAGAACAATAGAGAGATCATTCTGCCTTTGCCTACTTTTTGTAATCAGACCACAGGTAGATAACCATTTCTTGCAATACCAACAGTAAACTTAGATTAGTCTGCCCTGCCATTCAGGAGTTTTATCTTCTTATTATTACAGCTAAAGAAGGGCAAGAGCGACATCTATGAATTTGCATGCGCCATTTTTGTAACTTGGCGCCAACACACTAGTTCTAAATAGAAATAGAGGAGTGTATAATATGACAGTATGAATGAAAGTATTAGGTGGCAAACATTTTTTACTATGCGCCAAACTTAATAAGGCAGTTTTGCACCAAACTTTGGCACATTAAAATGTGTTGTCAGGCGCATATTGCGCCAAGTTTGGCCGTACACCTGTTCATACACCTATGGAACCAGCAATATACGGCAAAAAAATGGCAAAAGCAAATTCATAGATGTCGCCACAAGATTTTATAAGTAATTTTTAATTGCATTGGACTGCCAACATAAAAAAAAAATGATGCCAAAAATGTAAAAAAAAATTGATGGAATTGTTCCTTTAAAAAAAGCATTAACTTTGACCCGTAATTGCATCTTTTGGGTGGAAAGAAGTACTGTATTTTACAAATCCCTGTGCAGGGCCATTTTTCATCTTATAACTAGATAGAAGATTACATACTAACTTGTAACAAGAATGTTCCCTTTACATTTCAGTAATTCCATGCCATTTTACAGTAACAGGAAGATAATGAGACCTTTGACTTCATCATGTCCTGTTATCGAAGAAATAAAGTTCCAAGAACATCCATTTTCAAACAGGACATAGTAAGGATGTGTGCAGCTGACCCTCAACACCATAATCTACACAGCAGGTGCACATGAAACTCAACATCCATAATAGAAAAGTTGGAAATGAAACGGTCCCCAATGCTAAAGTATCCAAACTTCATCTTTACTTTTTATTTTTTATTTACACTTTCCAGTCCCAGATTTAACAGCAGTTAGTAGGTGCAAAATGAATAGCACCTGAGATCTCTCCAATGAGTAAAGCAAAAACCATATCCCAAATGCAATACAGTGTATTAACCGAAAAGATATTTATTTTACTGAATAAAACAAGTCAGTGCTTGGATGACACCACATGACTGATTGCTGTATTGGACTCCTTTCTTTAAGCCAGGACATAGAGACATTCTGGTGGACTCTAACCATCCACGTATGACATGGACATACATTCCTCTAAATGCAGTTATATAATACATTTCCACTGCAGAAGCAGTGTTGAACTGGGTGCCTGAGGCCCACCATAGGAGTTGAATCTTGGGGCTCACCAGTGGAGTTAATTCTTGGGGCCCATCCTTGAACGACTGTACAACTACTGTTCCTGTCTACACATACAGTGGGTGAAATAAACTATTGACCACGTAGCTAGATGTAGATGTGGAAGCATAACCAGCTCAATGTAGCAATGAGGAAAAACAATATTATTATATCTATAGACATCGGATTACAAACATGACACTGGAAACTCAGAAAACAGTGATAATTGTAGGGTGCATTTATTTAGCAAATTTATGTTATCTTACAAGTGAATTTGAGTTTTCTCCTGCTTCTTTTTTAGCTTATGATATTGTATATTCTCTAGTGGAGCAAAAAATAAATTCCTTAAAGGGGTGTTTTAATAAACACACACTTGCTTGGCTATATAAACTCCCAAATAAATGAATAGGAAGTATGGGCACAAGCACTGTCCTCCCCATTCTCCAACATGGTTGGCTCATAGCAAGCTGAACTGCAGCACTGAAAAGCTCATTGGTTAAAAACCCTTTAAAGGTATACAAACCCTATTATCATGGATAATAAGGTTCGAAAGTCCACTTGAATAGCTGTAAGACTGGTGCACGGATCTTTTCGTCCCAGGCCAGTGGGCTATGTATAATTTTTAAAAGGTATTCAAATCCATAATCCAGCACAGCATGATGATGAGAACAAAGAGGTATGTTCGTCTGAAACATGTCAGCAGGAATGCCTCTCATTTTATCCTCTGTACTATAACATGTTTGTTTTTGAATAAAGAAGTTGGATTTATAAAATGTGCTGGATTGCAGATTGGAAAACTAATTTTTGTTTAAATCATGTTTTTCTTTCTTTTTTTTCTTTAATCTTCCATATCTATATTTATATTTAAAAAAAATATCCTGAAATGCTGCAGTTTGCTCCCTTGCCACTAAATCTAATCATGGTCTGAAACCTCTGTTATGTAAAGATCACTTTTCAGCAGTCTCATAATTATCATCACAGACAGGATTGTAAGAAAATGCGACAGCAGTGTGTAGATAAGACAGGATTCAACATCACAATAGGAAATGGTCACAGCTCATCCTTTCACCTCCCTACACAGTGACTTTTTCCCAGGTCACAGAGCATGACTAGAACACTCTACCATAGAAATCAATGTGTCAGCTCCTGTCCACAGGCTGCTATGCCCATGTAGTTGCTGTAAAATGTATTTCTAAATGCTGTTAAAAGCAGGTGAGGCAAGATGGTTGCTCCATATTAATCTGCAGAAAACAGAATTAAAAAAAAATAGAATCAAACTCATAACTTTAAGTAAGAAAATAATATGTCTCATTATCTGGTTTTCATTAGTAAAAATAAATATTTGTGACACATTCCATAGTTAAATAGTTAGTCGTACAGTTGCAAAATGACATATGTCCGTCATTCCCTTTAATTCTGGAATCCTGAGATAAAAATGACAAAAAATGTAAGGTAAATTCACTTTTGAAATATTTGTGGTAATCTTGAGATCTACTGTAAGTGTTTACGACTAAAAGAAAATGTTTTTACTGTTACAAGATGTACCTAAATATGGTGTACACTATAAGCCAAAACCTTGCAAAATATTCTGTAATTGTTGTTTCCTGTTTATATGAACCAATGTGGTTTTCTTAAAACATGTGAGTATAAAGGCCAAAGCTGTAAGTTTAATATTCCCAAGCCATAAACACTAATATAAACAAGGCACCAAAATGTTTGGTGAAAAACAAAATCTTTGTGGGTTTGTTCCGACTAATATAAAAGCATCAGTTTAATCAAACACAAATATTACTTTCTACCGTGAGTGGGCACAGCACAGAGCTTTTTATGGATCCTTTTAAAAACTGGAATATGGAGCAAAATGTTTTGGTAGTTTGTAAAATTTTTTTCAAATATTACAATTATTTTTCATTTTATTTACTAATGATATTTACTGAATCATTTTATTTACATTTGAATTAGGACCAACCCTGTACATATAGCCTGAATGACAATATGATCTTTATTACATGGTTGTGCAGCCTCCATGCACTGCTCTAAGGCTCCTTCAGACTCTAGCAATGGCGCAATTTTTGTTTTTCTATTAGTGATTGTGTAAAGACAAGGATGGGATCCAGGCAGTTCTTCCTCATTCAGCAAAACAAGTTCTTGAAGTCACCAACATTCACCAAACTGGGAAAAAAGTGTTGTCTCAATCCTGTCTCCGTGCCACTGCTGTGACCCAGGGTTGTCTAATGTTCTGCATTGCCCACCTTTCCATCTTTGCAGCCCTTTTAGGGAGGAAAAAGGACAGCATAAAGAACATTATTGGCTGTCTCCTTACCCTCATACTATTGTATGCATTGTGAGTATGGCCACTGTCAGCTGGTAGAGGGAAATATTTGCTAGAAATGGCACTCCTGTGCACAAGTAATCCAGACATTATTCTGCACTGTTCAGGAGTAATTGCTTTCCCTATTTGATCTCCCATCCACGCTATCCAGAACAGATTCATTTATCCATTAACATTCTTAGCCATACTGCTTTGTGCAGTGTGAATCTCCCAAAGTGTTCTTTAAAACATTTAATCAGTGGAGTATAATCCATTTTTATTCCTTAAATCACTCCCATTAGATTACCATGCATAAATGTTTACACCACATTAAAGACGGTTAAAGTCCTCTTGGACTTATGTTTCTACTGCCGAGGCAATATCACATTTGTTATTTGAAATGTCTATAAGACAAGAAGAAGACTTTGCTGGATAGTCAAGCTCTAATTAATTTTAATGATTCCTGTGTTTGCAGCATGAACGAGTCCATTTACAAACTGCAGTAAACTGAATTTGATTCAGAAGAATCAAACACTGGCTGCTCTGGAGTCACTTAGTACTGTTCACATGCTGCATGTAGGTAAGTAATCAATCTTGTTGCCATCATTGTAGAGCCTGCTATTTTTTTTTCTATAAGGGTACGGCCACACGACCTAGACAAAATACCGGTCAGATTCTGTTTAAGAATCCAGCCGGTATTTTATCGTCTTTTGATGGTTTTGTGGGACTTTTCCGTCTACAGTTTGTGGATTCACCTGTCCACCTTAACCATTGAATAGCACACTTTCCGTCTGAAAACCAGGTGGAAGATTGTGCATGTTCCGAGTTTTTCGGCACACAGGTGGTATGAAAATCGGCCCAGTAGAAAACCGTGCAGTGTAGACTACTGGGCAAATTTCTATTAAAGTGTATGTGAAGGGTTGACAGTCGGTTTTCAGGCGGTTTTCAAATTCGACTAACATCTGAAAATCTGACCAAAAACCCTTTGCTGTATGGACATACCCTAAGGATATACATGAACTTTTTACACGTTGGTACCAAGATGTCAATGAAAAGAAAGCAATACTTCTAGGTAGAAGTGTATTAAATTCTCCCATATAGGTAAACCAATTCTAAACTTTTTGCTTGTAAATAGATAAGTAGGATGTGACTCATTTTGGATAACTATTAGTTTACATGCTACATGTACACATATGGTCACAAGTAGTTCCATCTCTAAAATAATACACTGCGGACTTAGGGTCTCATGTATGAAAACTGTCTAGGTCTGGGTTTCCTTGTTGCTCACAGCAACCAATGAGCGCTCTGAAAAAATTAAAGGGGAACGCTGATTGATTGCTATGGTTAGCAAAGAACGTTTTAGACCTAGAGAGTTTTCATACATATCCCTCTTTATGCTCATAATATGTGCCTGGACTCTAAATACATTATATATTATGTATGAACCATCTCTTAATAAAACACAATAAGTTATGTTAAGAACAGTGTTCCTGATACTGCAAAATTTCTGAAAAAATTTCTGAAAAAATTGTTGAGCTGCGATAATCCAGGCTTAAAATATTTTTGCAATCAATGTATTATTTTATTGTAGTCTACAAAACAGAATGAAATCTGACGAATAGAAAAACACCCCTCCGTGTACATAAAATATGATTTTTTTTAAAATTTAACTAACTTACTAATAAGATTACCAAGAAAGCCAAGTGGCAATTAGTACAGTTTTCTACACCATCAGAAGGCACTTGTAAACATAACAGGAAAAGGCAGACCAAAGGCCGCTACAAAATCAGATGACCAGTTCTTGGCTTACCCCAATGTTCAGTACTCTGTCCCTGTCCACTTTTATTCAATTGGTTTATTGACAATATAGAGAGTGGGATTAATAGCACTGTTTCTATTTTTGCAGATGACACCAAACGGTATAGTGTAATTTATGAAAGATGTTCATAAATTGCAAGCAGACTTGAACACTCTAAAGGACATCTACTGGCAAATGATGTGTGAATAAATGTTTATTCATCTGGTAACTATCAATCTGCATGCATCACACATCCTAGCGTGAGAAAAATACTTGCCAATCACAGCCTACATCATAGCATACAAAGTCAACCTGGTGCCTCCCAGGCCAGTAAAATATTGTCATGTACTAAAAGAGGCAAAGACTCTTGGCACAGACTAATAAAATTACTACTCTACAAAGCACTGGTGCAGCCTCATCTGGAGTATGCAGTTTAGTTCTGGGCAACTGGATCTGGAGAAAGGATAAAGACGAGCAACTGAATTAAAAAGGGGCATGGAGAGTTTTAGTTATGAGGAAATTAAAAAATTACATAGCCCTCCATTTTAACCACAACTTTTCTCCACCCTTTTTAATGAAAAAATGTCTTTTTGCAACTGTACTATGTAACTATATAACTTATATACCTCCATATAGAGTCCAAATAATATCACCACACTATGTCTAAAACCAACATACACAGTTCATAAAAGAATATCTAATTTATAGAGTTTATAAAGATTTATTTTAATTATATGCCTGGACTATGCAGCAGCATACTCTTTCGTAGGATACATCCTGAGTACAGTGGTCCCTCAATGTATAATATTACATGGTTCCGGAATGACCATTGTATGTAAAAACCATAACTCTATATATAATTGGTACTTTGGTTTTCAAGCCCAAAATGTCACCAACCATAATACAAAATGAAAACTAAAGAAAAAGGAAGCAGATAACAGATATAGCTGCAGGAAGCTGGAATTACTGTCTTTGATTGATGAGAGGCTCTCTAAGCCATGTGCTCTATATACAATGTATGAGAAAAAAGAAAATGGGGACACCTTCAGCTGGCGCCTAAAGGAGCAGCACAGTATATAACTCCAGTTATCACAATCAATAAATCTTCACTCTGAGTTGTTCTTGAATCATATAATTTCTTATTTTCATAATCAGCAATACAGTTACAAACCTTAATAATTTTTACAGAACCTGTGATGGATGTTTTCTATGTTTCCATTTCAAGTAAACCTTTCCATCTGCGTCCTAATCAGGTAACGCTTCAAACTCCCATCCAGATGGCTTAATGAAATCAACATGACCTTTCTGCATATAAAAACCTGCTAGGTTTCGGGGACGCCCCCTTTATCAAGCACACCTGAGACTCCCCATTCCATCCCTGAAATAGGGGAAGTAACCACCCATTATGCAAATCACACTGTTCGTAATCGAGACAAAATACATTAAAAACGTTAAATACATTGTATACTATATACATCAGTGGTTATGTGTTCTGAACACCACATCCAAAACAGACCATGTTTTTAGTAATAGACAATTCAAACCTCTTAAGCTGCAGTAGACATCGTAGTCATTCTATCTGCTTGCACATGCACTTAGTCCTAACTCCGGACTTAGACAATTTAGACATAATATACAGCTGTAAGCAAGGTAATGTTCCTCATCCTGAACAAACCAGGACACATTTAAACTAGATACAATATAATCCATGCATGGGAATGGGGCGCTCAGACACATTATCTCATATAATGTGTAGCAAAAAAAATATATTTACAAAAATATGTTCCAATTACATTCTTCACTACTGGGGACAGTGATTGTAGACATGCTATCCAGCATACATTATAATAAATGTACCCTCATTAGTTCTTGGTTACTTCCATCACTTTCTTCAAGTATACATCATTTAGGTTTACTGACCCCATGTTTATATTCATGAAAGTGCCTGGCTACCGACGATTCACCAAATTTCTTTTTAATTCTACCCCTACCTTTCTCTCTTTCTATATTTTGTTTTTGTTAAAAAGTGTAATTTGTGACCGACATTTAATCTAATCTTTAAAGGTCTCGTAGTCTACCACACATACACCTTGCCACACAGGCACTTTAACATGTAGACCACATTTGAGCTATTACATGTAAAGAAGCCCCTAGCTCCCTTAGTGGGGTGCATTATTTTTTCTCCTTTCACTATACTTTTTTGAGTATGTAAATACTCCTGTCTAGATTAACATTTGCTTAGGTCAGAATGTACTATATAATTTCCCATGGTCTTGCCCTTTCTATTTACAAATTTAGGGGGTTCCTTAAATAGATGTCCATACATGGGATCATGTTGTAGAATTTTCCATGATTTAAGTATTGTATTCTTGATCATCCCTAAGTGGTCATTGTAGGTTGACAAGTAATCCACCCTTGCCATCATCAAGTTTATTTCTCTTATAAGATCGTAAAATCTCACAGAGGAATATACCTCTTCTCCCACTTGTTCAACCTCTTTTCTAGGGTAATACAAAATTTTATTTTATACTTTTCATAATCCCCACCAGTAGAACAAATATGACAAATCCTCATGAATTGTCCCTTTTGTATCCTTCAAGATACATTTTGAGTGTGGTAACTGTCAAATTGCAGTAAACTGTTATGGTCCATATCTGTAGTATAGAGGTTAGCCCCTAATCTGTCCAACCGGTTGAAAACGTGTACACCAAGAAAACTAATTGTTTAGTAATAGTAAACTCCAATAACTGGTGTATTTTATTAATATAAATATTGAATTCATTTAATTGTTCCTCTGTACCCTTCCACAAAACAAAAATATCATCAACATATCTAAGCTACAATTTAATATAGTGGCTATATTTACTGTGGATGATGTGATGATTCAATTAAAGCAGTGTTTCTCAACTCCAGTCCTCAAGACCCACCAACAGACCAAGTTTTCCGGATTTCCTTAGTATTGCACAGGTGATGTAATTATTGTCCATGCATTCTGCTGGAGATCCCGACACAGGTGATATAATTATAGTCAGTGCATTCTGTGGGAGATCCTGAAAACATGACCTGTTGGTGGGTCTTGAGGACTGGAGTTGAGTAACACTGCATTAAAGAAACAAACATTTGCGTAACTTGGTGCAAAAGAGGACCCCAATTGAGGTCTCATGTCGCTGCAAGTAAAAATCAGAACCAAATTTAAAGTAATCCCTAGTCATATTTATTTTAAGTAAAATGTTCATTATGTTTGGTTGGATCTTCCAGTCCATCAAATTTGCTGCAGATTAGCAGTGTCAGTAACATTGTATAATGAGTGTGGTTTCAAAATACAATGCCCCAGAAAAAAACATTGTATGGTGAAAATATTGTATCCTAAAGCCATTGTAACTTGAGGGATCCCTGTAGTGCAAATTTCAGCTTTGCAGTAAAAGTCACTGGTACATTTTAAGCTTTCTCCAATCAATCATATGTCTTGGTGCTGGGAATTGGTCCACAGTTTGTTGAGGGGCCTCAATAAATAACTGCTCTATTTCCCTGACCCCTTAACCTGGCCCTGTCAACATAGAAACATAGCATGTGCAATAAGAGGTAGCAGGCTTGTAGAAACAGTGACAGTTTCACTGAATCTGTAACTTAAGAGTATTGTGATAACTAGATCATGTCAGTGACTTAGGATGAAGGAGAGGCACAAATGGGTGAGATTCATAGGGAAAAGGCTCCACAACAAGGTACTGTACAAGAACATCTAAGGACACAATGTCAATTTTATTTACTGGAGGTAAACTTTTAAGGGGATATTCACATGGCATCTCAGATACATTTTTTGCAATACGTAAAACATATTGTGTTAAACGTATCCAAAAACGTAGCACAAAGTGTGGTGTGTATTTGGATACATTTTCTGGACTGCAAAAACTTATCTCTATTGTTTCTTTTCTTTTTTTTTTATTGACAATTTTTATTGATTTTTCAATTATTGTGACAAAACAAGTAGAACAACGATGCAAATTGACACCTGAGAAATATAGTACACGTACAAAGCATGTGTGAATCAGGCATTGAACATATGCAATCAAACCTAAACAGAAGTAACATTGAGGCTGCGAATTAGACAAGGCTTACATGGTTACTCATTAAGCCATAGATCAAAGACTTCCAGCCTCATCAAAAAGAAACAGCATAAAAACTATAGACGCAGACATTGAGACAAAGGGGGGTAAGGTGAGTGGGGGGGGGTGGAAAGAAGCAGGGGTCTGGTCAAGATGGTCCAACAAGCTGGTGCATGTCCCATGCGGACCAGATTTTGTCAAAAGCATCCATTTTGTCATGGAGCAGGGCAGTTAGAAACTCCATTCACCGTGTTTCTGTGAGCCTCTGACAGAGATCCCCTCTACTTGGTGGCGTGGTCTGCCTCCATCTACCTGAAATTAGGCACCTGGATCCTGTGAGGATATGTAACATAAGTTTGGAATCCTGTTTAGATAGACCCTTGACCGGCCCACTCAGTAAATAGGTGAGAGGGCCAATGGGATCCTCACCCCCAAAACCTCAGCTATCAGCTCCCTGATCTGTGACCAAAAGGGTTGAATAATCGGGCAATCCCAAAAAATATGCGGCAGCGTACCCACTGAGGAGCCACATCGCCAGCATACCGATGGGAGCTGGGGGTTCCATTTGTGCAGGACCTCCGGTGTATGGTACCAAAAGAATAGTATTTTGTATAGATTTTCTTTATGCTGGATACATACTGAGGATTTCGCCACTGCATTCCAAATCACCTGCCATGAGGGGAAGGGTATTTCCCTACCTAAGTAGCTTTCCCACTTGGCCATGTATTTGTGTGTGGGGGGTTCAGCAGAGGGCGGGTCTGAGAGAATGGAGTAGATCGTGGTAACGAGACCCTTAGTACTGTGGCCCGCTTTGCAAAGCTGTTCGAAGGAGGTCGGGATCGAGAGGGTAGATGTGCCAAACATGGAGGACATGAGGTGAGTTATCTGGAGGTAATGAAATCGGGATCTCTCAGGGAGATTATAGTCCCTCTGAAGGGTGTCAAACGGAATCAGCCTCCTGTCTCCTGCCCTAGCAACATCCACAAACCGGAATAACTCATGCCCCAGCCACGGTCTTGCCACAAATCCAGATGAGCCAGCAGGGAAAAGGGGTGTGCACAAAAAGGAGGCCATGGGTGAAGCTTTGGAAGCTAACTGAAATCTGGTCCTGCACTGATTCCATATCTGCCGCGTAAACTTGATTGGACCCAATAGGTATCCCAGTGAGGGGAGAGGCTTCGAATGCCATAGAAGTGCATTGGGGTGGATGGGTGCAAGCCACAGCTTTTCTATCTCCATCCACTTGGTATATGCTCGGAGGGATGACCAAGCTGGGATACAACGCAAGTGGGTGGCCCAATAGTAGTTGAGGATATTCGGAACCGCCAGTCCCCCACGCCGCCTACTAGCCATCATAACACTTTTGGCCACCCTATGCCTGCCCTGGGCCCATATGAATCTTAGGATAGCTGCCTGTATGGAGCGTAGCTCACTCAGCGGGACCATTACCGGGAGAGTCTCGAATAGGTAGAGGAGTTTTGGTAAGATGGACATTTTGACCGAGTTAATTCTACCTAGAAGAGAGAGGGGAAGGCGGTGCCACCTAGAGAGTGTATCTTTCAATTCTTTAAAGAGGGGAGGGAAATTAGCGCTATAGAGGGAGGGATATTGGTCCGTTATCTGGATGCCCAGGTATTTGAGCGATTGGGTTTGCCACTTGTAGGAGTAATTATTTTTGAGGGAAGATGAGACCTCAGGGGGCATGTTGATTGGAAGGGCCTCTGTCTTTGAGGTGTTGATCTTATATCCCGAGAGGGCTCCAAATTCAGCAAGAAGGGCATGAAGGGAAGGCAACGTGGTATGTACGTCAGTCAGGGTCAACAAAATATCGTCCGCGAAGAGGGACAATTTAAACTCCTTATCCCTAATCTTTATGCCCTTGATATCTGGTTGAGCCCTAATTGCCGCTGCAAGAGGTTCTATGCACAACGCAAAGAGGAGTGGGGAGAGTGGGCAGCCCTGTCTAGTACCATTTTTAATTCCAAAGGTATCGGAGATATAGTGAGGGAGTTTAATGGACGCCGAGGGAGAGGAGTATAAACCTCTGACTGCCGCCAGGAAGGGACCAGAGAACCCGTATGCCGAGAGAGCCTCAAAAAGGAACGGCCACTGCAGCCTATCAAAGGCCTTCTCAGCATCTAGGCTGAGGAGTAAGGCCTGCTGCGCATGGTGGTTAACAGCATCCACTAGGTTAATAGTGCGCCTCGTGTTATCTCCCCCCTGCCTGAAAGGGACGAATCCTACCTGGTCCCTGTGTATCAGTTGAGGGAGCCAGTGGTTCAGTCTGTTGGCCAGGATTTTGGTATAGATCTTCAGGTCAGAGTTGAGCAACGCAATCGGGCGGTAACTAGCACTGTCCGCTGGGTCCCTTCCTGGTTTGTGGATCAAAGTTATATACGAATGTGACATGGAGTTGGGGATGGCAGCTCCTTCCAGAAATGAGTTATAGAGTTGCAGCATATGCGGGGTTAAAATATCTGAATAGACTTTAAAGTACAGATAGGGTAGTCCATCTGGGCCTGGGGCTTTACCGGACGGAAGGGCCTTAATGACTTCCTCTATTTCCTCTAATTGAATGGGAGCACCTAAGAAGTCCACCGCCTCCTGCGTGAGCGATGGCAGCGGGTATTTTCGTAGAAATTCCCGGATAAGAGTCTGGGCTCCTATTCCATGGCCTGGGAGGGGCGAGGGCATCGCATAGAGTTCAGAGAAAAAACCAAGGAAGATTTCAGCAATGGACTTTGGGTCATACCTCAGTGTACCCTCCTTGTCCTTAAGTGCTTGAGGCATTGATTGTATTGAGCGCTCTTTCAGTTGCCTTGCTAATAGCGTGTGGGCTTTGTTCCCATATTCATAATACCTTTGTTTCGAGTAGAGAAGGAGCTTCTCCACACCTTGCAGGGCTAAATCCTTAAGGCTATTTCGGACTGAGACTATACGTCTCAAAGTTGAAACCCTAGGGCATATTGCCATTTTGCGTTCCAGTCCCTTTAGGAGGGTGCGTAGTCTGGTGGATCTTTCTGCGGTATCTCTTTTAAGCTTGGTGCCTAGGGCAATGCAATTGCCTCTAAAGACTGCCTTGTGGGCTTCCCAGAGGACGGATGGTGCAGAGACAGAACCCACATTTAGATCGAAATAGGAACTGAGCGACTCACGCAACTGCTCCTTCGAGGCTGTTTCATTCAGCCTCCAATGACATAGCCGCTGAGCTGGGAGCTGTAAATTTAAATTGACCGTGACTGGGGTCAATGTGGGAACCCTGTAGAGCCCTAAGTGTTGGGACATGCCAAAAAAATAATCAAGTCTAGTGTGCGTTTCATGAGGGTGGGAGAAAAAAGAATACTCCTTACTTTTAGGATGATTGATCCTCCATATTGTTTCTATGGGCTTTCAGTGCGTAAAATGGATCAAGAATTGACTTGTCCATTGTCTGAATGCATCAGTTTTACACAAAGCAAAAATGTATGTAAAATAAGTATCGTCTGAACGACGATATGTATTGTACATTGAAATCAATGTCAATACACTTGAACATTGTTAAATATGTTTTTGGGAATGGTTTTCAGTACGTAAAACGTACCCAAATACGTGTTAAACAAACACCATGTGAATATACCCTAACAGGGATGTGGATTCAAATAAAGACCACGTTGCATATGACAGATATCAGTGTTGACCACAGTATCTCAGATGTTGGTATTATTAGCTTTAACTTTTGGTTAATTCAAGCAATCACATCTCACTAGAAGAAGACAATGGTGCTCATTTACTATTGTGGTTGTACCAGAAAAGTGCCTTAAAATGTGGCAAATATTTGGCGCAGCATTTTCCAGACATATTTACTATGGGCTCAAGACACTTTCTACACCCTGCTTGATGGGTGGGTGTGACCAAAAGTAAAGTGGGTGTGACCTTTCATGAAAGTGGATGAGATATTGATGTGACATATAAAAATGCACCAAAATTCTGGTAATAAAAGGAAGCAAAAAAAAAAAAAAAACTGATCTAAAAAGTTCAACAATTTTAAAGCTATATCAATTTATCAAGCAGAATGAGCCATTATGAGAAGTCTGGTCCATTTTTATACTGCCTTTCTAAATTTACGCTGTCTAACTTTTAGACAACAATAGTAAATGAGGGCTAATATTTTTTTTCCGTAGGTCTCTAATGTATAAAAAAAACCTTTTGTATCAAATCATATAGCTTACAGCACACTGATAATTGTATCACATTTTGGGGATAGAGTATAATATTTTGGTTTCAATCTTAAGCGTAGACTCCAGACAGATATTTAATATGTGAAGAATACGTATTGAGCCTTCTGTTAGGAAACACTATTGTAATCACTTAGCCAAACTTAGCCCATAAACTACTGTGCTCTGCCTGTCTTTATATATACTTTAGATACACAGTTTATGAAAATGTTAATGTAAGTGTAAATGTTTAAATGTGTTAGAGCAAAGGTGGGCATATAAGTCGCAGTTTGACAGAATGCAGAGCATACCACTTAAAATACTGTCAATTTATTATTTTCACTATATGTCTTACAAAGGAAGCACATTAACAACTTTGATTACACATTTATTAAGAAAACGATAACACTTTGTATAATATAAAGTGCTCATCTCTGTAAAGAAATATTGTCCAATCATTAACCGGGTTACCTACCAAATACACCGATTCAACCCAAAGTTATAACTCGCATTAAGGGCCACATGTATGAACCTGTTTAGGTCTAAAACTCACTTTTTTGCCCATAGGTTACTATGGGCAAAATAATGAGTTTTAGACCTAAACAGTTTCATACATGAGGTTCTAAGAACTCACACTCAGCACCACAATGAATATGGTAAGATTAATTCCTTTACCTATCAGCACATTTCTCAAAATATAAGGTGCACCTTCATACTTTGAATGATGTGTTTGTAGACTGAAGCTTTAGTATGTAAATGAGCACTTTTAGGATTCAGACCACCAGAAGCCTGATTGCCCACAAAAAAAGTCACATTTTGGAAAGACATTCTAAAGGGGGGAATAATTATATTTATACCTACACTGACAAGCAAAAGGTCAACAATGTTTTGAACGTTTGACATTCAGGCATCATATATCTTAATCAACTGCAGCTTTGAACATGAGACTACCATCATGCTAAATACAATCATCTCGGCTGTCTCATACATAAATCTGACTTGCAACTATTTAGCATATGCTTAGTTTTGCAGATTTTTACCCTGTAACTGTATTGTTAGGCTATGTCTCCTCTTCACGTTTTCAATCTTTTTTCGGCATTTTTTGTTTTCTGAAAGCGCTTAAAAAATTACTGAATACATGACCAATAGACTTTAATAGTAAAAAATATTCTGTAGTCTCCACAGAATATTTTTTTTTCAGCTCCCGGATGTTTTTTGAAACATGTGGCAAAAAATGCCGGAACAGGGCAGAAAATGTACTATTGAAGTCTACATAAACTGCTGTATGATTTTTGGTGCGTTTTTTGCTCTGGTTTTCTTTTTTTTGCAGAAATGCACAGCAATTAGCGCTGTGCATATCTACAAAAAAAAAATGGCAAAAAAGTGCCAAAAATACAAAATGCAGAAAAAAATGGTCGGTTTTGAGTTGTTTTTGAGATGCACTGGACAAAAAACTCAGTTTTATGAACACTTTTAGGATTTCGTTTTCAGTGAGTTTTTTGTCCAATGCCGTGTAGACCTAGCCTTATTGTTTTGATCTTGGTGGTGGAACAATCTTTTTACTTCTTGTATACTTCAAGCTACAGCTATCTTAAATAGTCACCATTATAAAAGACTCCTGTCCACAGACTCAATCAGTCCAACTGTAACCTCTACAACATGGACAAGACCAAAGAGCTTTCTAGGGATGTCAGGGACAAGATCATAGACCTGCACAAAGCTGGAATGGCTACAAAACCATAAGGAAGACGCTGGGTGAGAAGGAGACAAATGTTGGTGCAATAGTAAGATAATGGAAGAAATACAAAATGATTGTCAATCGACATCGATCTGTGGCACAATGCAAAATCTCACCTCGTGGGGTAGCGTTGATCATGAGGAAGCTGAGAGATCAGCCGAAAACTACACAGGGGGAACTTGTTAATGTATGTTCACACAGCGTCTTTTCGTCCGTGTAACATACGCTTTTTAGCTGCGTGTTTGGATCCGTCTGTCGGTCCCCAAACAGACCCAAACACGCAGCTAACAAATAGCAATGTGCTTTTTCATTGCTTTTAATACGGGACAGGCATCGGCGTTTACACGAGTGATCGCCGATGTGTGTCTCACTGCGTCTTTCGGATCCCTCTTTCGGATCCGCTCCAAGAATTGACATGTCAATTCTTAGTCCGAAAGACGCAGCAAGAACCCTATTTAAAATGATAGGGTGCGCTCCTGCTGCATCCAACACGCAGCCAAACATGCAACTGCGTGTTTGGGTACGTGTTGGATCTGTTTTAGATCTGAAAGACGCTGCGCTTTTGGATGCGCTTTTCAGATCCAACACAGATCCAAAGACACCATGTGAACATACCCTTAATGGTCTCAAGGCAGCTGGGACCAGAGTCACCAAGAAAACCATTTGTAACACATTATGCCGTAATGGTTTAAAATCCTGCAGTGCCCACAAGGTCACCCTGCTCAATAAGGCACATATGCAGGCCCGTCAGGTACTGTGGTAAGGTGAGGCTAAAATTGAGCTCTTTTGCATTAACTCAACTCACTGCGTTTGGAGGAAGAGAAATGCTGCCTATGACCCAAAGAACACCGTCCCCACTGTCAAGCATGGAGGTGGAAACATTGGGCCACATGTATGAAAACTGTCTTGGTCTAAGACTTTCTTTGTTGCCTATAGCAACTAATCAGAGTTCCCCTTACATTTCATCTAGTACTCTGAAAGAATGAAATGGGCGCTCTGATTGGTTGCTATAGGCAACAAAGAAAGTCTTAGACCAAGACAGTTTTCATACATGTCCCCCATTGTTTTTCAGGGGTGTTTCCCTGCTAAGGGCACAGGACTAGTTCACCGCATCAATGGGAGAATGGATGGAGCCATGTACCATAAAATCCTCAATGACAACCTCCTCCCCTCCATCAGGACATTAAAATGGGTCGTGGCTCGGTCTTCCAGCAAGACAATGACCCAAAAGATAGAGCCAAGGCCATGGAGTGTCTCAAAAAGAAGCACATTAAGGTCATGGAGTAGACTAGCCAGTCTCCAGACTTTAATCCCATAGAAAATTTATGGAGGGAGTTGAAGCTCTGAGTTACCAAGCGACACCCTCAAAATCTTAATGCTTTAAAGGGGTTGTCTCACTACATTGATTCATCTTACCTCAGTCCTGTTTTCTTGGTTTCATTTTGAAGACAGGGGTGTGTTTACTGGCTTCCACTAGGCTGCAGTAGAAGCCAGGTCTGTAGCTATAGCGACCAGTGCTGACTGCCTATCATGAGAGATTGAACAGGTCTGTAGCTATAGCTACCTGAGGAGCTGATGCAGCCCATACAAGAAAGATCTAGGAATAGGTAGGACACTGATAATGGACATATTTTGCAAAGTGACTTGTTTTTGCAAGGTCTTTAGAATAAAAAGCAATCCCTGTAGTGAGATAACCCCTTTAAGGATGATCTGTAAAGATGATTGGACCAAAATTCCTCCTGACATGTGTGCAAACCTCATCATCAACTACAAAAAAAGTCTGACTGCTGTGCTTGTTAACAAGGTTTTGCCACCAAGTGTTAAGTCTTGTTTGCCAGAGGGATCGAATACTTATTTCTCACTGCAAAATGCAAATAAATTTACATCATTTATACAATGTGATTTTCTGGATTTTTTGGGGATATTCTATCTCTCAATGTTAAAATTAACTTACCCTTACAATTATAGGCTGTTCATGTCTTTGTCAATAGGCAAACTTACACAATCAGCAAGGGATCAAATAATTATTTCCTTCACTGTATATGACACGAAGCATCATGCCTGTTTATTAGCTTAACGTTTTGGCTTTGTAAAACATACATCACTAATATTATATTATTTCAATTAATTAAATACGTTTTTCCAGATCAAGCAGAGGTAAAAAAGTACATAACCAATGTTAAAAGGGTTGTCTCACTACATTGATTCATCTTACCTCAGCCCTGTTTTCTTGGTTTCATTTTGAATTCAGGGGTGTGTTTAATGGCTTCTACTAGGCTGCAGTAGAAGCCATGTCTGTAGCTATAGCAACCACTGCTGGCAGCCTATCATGAGAGATCAAATAGGTCTGTAGCCATAGCAAGAGGAGCTGATGCAGCCCATACAGGAGGGGATATCTAGGAACAGGTAGGACACTGTTAATGGACATATATTGAAGAGTGTCTTGTCTTTAACATAAAAAGCAATCCTTATAGTGAGACAACTCCTCTAAGGAAAAGTGCTTAATCAATGAAATCATCTAATTTGCATTTCTAAAAAGAAAACATACAAAGACAAGTCTTAAATTGCAAATTTTTCTTCAATTAATAGGTAGTGTGTACAGATCTTAGAAAGATGTTGGACATTGCTCCTTGAAAGAAAACGTGGATGTAACAAAAGAGCTGTCAACTAACACAATGGAATGGATTGTAAAACATACATGTAGATCAAGGAAGATGTTAACATGTCAGAATAAAGAACTCAAAGCATTATACCTCAAAAATAGTAAATGCAGGACAAAACAAAAAAAATTGTATAACACAAAAGTCAATGATTGTGACAGTAAGAAATTGTTATTTTTTTTTTTTTAAAAAAGCCAAACACAAGTCATCAATCACACCTAAACAGAAGAAAACTAGGTCACAATGGGATAAAAAGAAGTATGGAGGATTGGATAAAAGTGATATTCAATGGTCAATGACCAGTTTTTATTGGCTAAGGAGAAGATGCTGGAAGTTTTGTCTGGAGCCCTTCTAATAAAATATATAAAGATGGCTGACCAAAGAAAACACAGTTCCCCCTGATTTATGGGGTTGTATGTCAGGAGCACGGCAGATAGTAATCACTATCTCAACAGTCTATTCACAGGTGTACGTAAAATTTTTAACATTTTTCTCATTCCTTCATTAGCTTTGGTGTAGATGAAGTAATTTTTCAGAATGATAGTACATATTGCCACAGGCCAAAGAGCATTAAAGCTTTCTCAGTAAAAAGCATATCAACTTAATGACATGGGCTATCACAGGATAGGTGATTAAGTAGGATTGCTGAGACTCCCACAATCGCCAGAACTAAGGTCCCCAGTTCGCAGTTACTCCTCACTGCACAATAAAAAGCTACATTTTGTGTATTCTTCACATTTAAATTCTTGCTCTATTCTGAAGTTGACATTTTTGCACAAAACAATGAGTAAAAAAAAAGTTAAAGTGAGAATAAAAAGCAGGTAATAAGTGACCCATAGTTTGTAATTATTTATTCAAAATGAGCTTTATTTGTCAGAACAGAAGATAGATGTCTCAGTCACTTTAGTCCAAACTATTTTCCAGGGAAATTGCTCTGTCACACTTAACAAAACTGGAACAGGGATTCAAAATAAGAAGCAGAATTCTCTCAGTTCCTGACAGATGTTTAAATCAATACCTGTCCAGGAAATTAGATTTTTTTTTCATTGTGTGTCTTTTCCCTTAATGCAAGCACAAAAAAACTAAGGGTGACAACTTCCATGCAGGTGTAACAACATATTTAATAACTCTTCCAGGGCATTCAATCCATGCAGGGGTCTTTGAAGAATATATTCAGGAGTTGAATATTTTGAGTCACTTTTTTTTCTGCTGCTCCTCATATGTGGGTTGAGGAGAGTTAGGTTTGCCTCATTGAGGAGAGTTAGGTTTGCCACATTGAGGAGGGTTAGGTTTGCCTAGATTTTGAAAAATGTTTGAGTGCTATGTTGAATGTTTTCATCATGTTTTTGATAAACAAAAGTGTGAAATACATGGAAAGGAAATGAAAAATTACCTGCTTAACCTGCCATTACTTTGGACATGTCAGATGCAAATATACGCCGACAGTGAACACAATAAATGCCACCCCCCAACCACCACATGGGTTAAGTGGACACCTACAGTTGAAACCAGAAGTTTACATGCACTATAAAAAAGACACATATGCATGTTTCTCACACTGACATGAAATTAGAATAAACCTTACCCGTTTTAGGTCAATTAGGATTACCAAAATTATTTATATTTGCCAAATTCCAGAATAATGAGAGAGAATTTCTGCAAAGTCAAAAATGTACATACATTTCATTAGTATTTGGTAACATTGCCCTTAAACTCTATGACTTGGGTCAAACGTTTTGGATATCCTTCCACAAGCTTCTCACAATAGTTGAAAGGAATTTTGGCTCATTCCTCCTGACAAAACTAGTGTAACTGAGCTATGTTTTTCTTTGCCTTGCTCGCACCTGCCTTTTCAGCTTTGCCCATACATTTTCAATAGGACTGAGATCAGGGCTTTGTGATGACTACTCCAAAGCATTGACTTGGTTATCCTTAAGCCAATTTGTACCACCAAAGCAGTAACTTCCTGGCTGATATCTTATGATGTTGCTTAAGTATTGCCACATAATCTTCTTTCATCATGATGTCATCTATTTTGTTAAGTGCACCAGTCCCTCCAGCAGAAAAACAACCCCACAATCTGATGCTGCCATCCCTATGTTTCACAGTTGGGATGGTGTTCTTAGGCTTCCAAGCTTCCCCTTTTTCCTACAAATGTAACAATGGTCATTATGGCCAAACCATTCAATTCTAGTTCGTCAAACCACAGGGCATGTCTCCAAAACTGTAGGTCTTTGTCCTTTTGGGCATTTGCAAACATTAATCTGGCTTTCATATGTTTTATTTTGTAGTAATGGCTTCTTCCTGGTAGAGTGGCCTTTCAGCCCATAGTTGATACAGTACTCGTTTCACGATGGATAATGACACAATCTTACCAGCTTCCGCCAGCATCTTCACAAGGTCTTTTGCTTTTGTTCTTGGGTTGATATGCACATGTCAGACCAAAGCATGTTCATCACAGAACCCATCTCCTTCCTGAGCAGTATAATGGCTGAATATTCCCATCTTGTTTGTACTTGAGTATATTTGTTTGTACAGATGAACAAGGCACCTTCAGATATCTGAAAATTGTACCCAAGGATGATCCAGACTTGTGCAAGTCCACAATTCTCTTCCTGATATCTTGGTTGATTTCTTTAGACTTTCCCATGGTGTTACACACAGAAGCAGTGCGTTTCTGGTTTGCTTTTAAAAATACATCCACAGGTGTGTCTCTAATTGCCTCAGATGTTGCCAATAAGAATCAGAAGCTTCCAAAGACATGACATCAGCATATGGGCTGTCCCAAATTGTTCAAAGGCATAGTAATCCTAGGGTATGTAAACTTTTGACTTGCAGAAAGTAATAAAAATGCCCTAAAAATTCTCCCCCTCTCATTATTATGACATTTGGCAGATATAAATAATTTTGATAATCCTAATGTCACGGCGCACGTTTCCACCGTGAAGCAGCAAGGCACGGTAGGGGTTAATCCCTCTGGTCATTCGACACACCCAGGGAGAGGCCAGGCTCATGAGCTGGGGACTTGATTTTATGGTCGTATTCACGCCGCGATTACACAGCGAAAATACGGCTTGAAAATACGCCTCGTGTGAACGACGAGCTGTATTTTACATTGAAATCAATTGTAAATCAATTTACCATTATTTTAGACGTATTTCGGGACGTAATTGCGGACGTAAATGCATCCGTAAATACGCCCCGAAATAAGCCGTGTGAACATGGCCTAGGAGTGACAGCTCGGTTCCTAATCAAGTCAGAGGGTGTGTCGCACTGGCCAATAGCAGGTCCCGGAGGCCGCACCAATCGTCTTTTGGGGCGGGCTCCAGGCACTTCATTTTAACTCCCTCATTTCTGTTAGTCCTTGCCTGAGAAAGGTTCTGCCTTGTGCTTCCCCTGTATTCCTCGTTTGTTTGTTTCTCCTGAGTTTCTGACTCTGGCTTGCTTCTCGACTACGTTTCCGTCCTAAGATTTTGTACTGCGTGTCCTCCTGTGTTTTTGACTCTTGGCTTGTTTACCATTGTTCTCCTGGTTTCTTATTCGTGGCTTTGGAGTACCCATACCTTTATCGACCCGGACAGTCTGACTCTGTGTTTCCCTGACAGCCCTGCACGCAGTAGTGTAGGGACTGTCGCCCAGTTGGAGTCTGCCATTTAGGGCAGCACGTCAAGTAGGCAGGGACAGAGGGCTGGGTGGCAGTCAGGGCCCACTGCACCTCCTCTGACGTGACATTTTCTTAGTCCGTACATTACTGCTCCCCAGATATCATGAACCCCATGACTGCACTGGTGGAGCAGATGCAGGGACTTACTCAGTTGGTTCCAAGATCTGGCGCTGATGGTCCAGCAGCAAGAGACCTCCCAGGATACCCCCCAGGGTGGGAACCCTCAGGCATCACCTTCTCCTTTTGTGGAACCCCCCATTCAGTTACTCGATAGGTTTTCGGGTGACAAGAAGGCCTTTCTGACCTTCAGTGAGGGATGTCGGTTGTATTTTTGACTCTGCCCACGTACCTCTGGTAATGAGGAACAGAGAGTGGGAATTGTCATGTCCCTTCTCCAAGGGTCCCCCCAGGAGTGGGCATTCTCACTACCCTCTAACTCACCAGAAGTGTCTTCTGTAGACAGATTTTTTTTCTCCTTGGGACTTCTCTTCGACGACCCTGATAGGGAGGCGGTGGCCGAGACTCAGCTCACCACCTTAAGGCAGGGTAAGAGGACTGTAGAGGAGTATGCCTCGGAATTTCGCCGCTGGTGTGTTTCATCGGGGTGGAACGACCCAGCCGTCAGGTGGCAGTTCTGGGTAGGATTGGCTGACCATATTAAGGAAATGTTGGTGGCTTATCCTACCCCGGGCACTCTGGATGACGCCATCGCTATGGCAGTTCGGCTAGACAGACAGTTTAGGGAAAGATGTCGGGAACAGATCCTTTCTCCGTTGCCCCGCCTTACTCCACTTCTCCGTTCTACCACCATCCGAGAACCTGCGAGTGTGGCGATACCACCTGAGGAACCTATGCAGGTTGGGGCCTCTTCAGCGGGTGCTGTCAGTGACCGCAGGACCTCGCGTCGCACCCAGGGACTGTGCTTCTACAGTGGCGGAGAGGGTCATCGCATCCATGAGTGTCCTAAAATGAAGCCCTGGCCGGAAAACTCCAGCACCTAGGTGACTCGCAGGAAGGTCACCTAGGCGAACAGGTATTCCCTATGGTGTCAAAAAAGTTGTTGCTGCCAGTGAAAATTTCATATTTTTTTTATGTGCGAATGTGGGAATGCTTTTGTAGATTCAGGATCACCTTCCAATTTCATGGACGCTTCATTCGCTAAGCGTCTGGGCCTTTCCTGGAGGCCTCTAGCGGATCCCTTGCAGGTCGTGGCTATTGATTCTACCCCGCTGGCTAAGGGCAATATTCAGTATTGCACCCCAGAACTTGAGGTGCTAGTCAGGTCTATACATAAGGAGAAGCGTATACTGTTCATCATGGAGGGCTTACCCGCTGATGTTGTTTTGGGGTTGTCCTGGCTTCAAAAACACAAACCTGTGATTTATTGGGAGTCTGGAGAATTAATTAGGTGGGGAAAGCAGTGTTTTGACAAATGTCTCCCTATTGTTCTTGGTAATGCGGAAGTAGAGCAGATTCCTGCCTTTATTCGTGATTTTGCTGAGGTGTTTTCTAAAACCCAGTCTGAGAGGTTACCCCCGCATATGATTGTGCAATCGAACTGTTGCCTGGGGTAAGGTTTCCTGAAAGCAGGATAAATAACTTGTGAGGTCCAGAGAGAACCGCTATGAAGCAAAACATTACAGAGAGTCTACAGAAGGGTCACACCCGGCCTTCGGTATCTCCAATGGGTGCAGGCTTCTTCTTTGTTAAGAAAAAAGATGGAAGTCTCCGCCCATGCATTGATTATCGTGAGCTCAATAAAATAACGGTAAAGAATCAATACCCCTTACCATTGATTCCTGACCTGTTTAATCAAATCCAGGGGGCTAAATGGTTTTCCAAGCTGGACCTAAGAGGGGCTTATAACCTTATTCGTATCAAGAAGGGGGATGAGTAGAAGACCACATTTAATACCCCAGGGGGCCATTTTGAATATCTTGTTATGCCTTTTGTGTTGTGTAATGCTCCCGCAGTCTTCCAGAACCTGGTAAATGATGTAAGCTTATTTTACCTACTTCATTGTAATTGGCAAATAGGAGATGACCCTTTAGGTGAACCTATTTTTTTCAATATGGTGACATCAAAGTTGGACCAAGAGAAAACGGAGCAGACATGCCGACATCTATCCAACCAAAGAAGACTTAAAGGGGTTTTCGCACCACAATGATTAGCTTTTAACATGTAGGGAAAGGTAAATAAAGACCATTACCAAATACATTGCTTTGCTGATTTTGCTTTGTTCAGGAGATAAAGAAGATTTTATTTCCTATTAGAGCACACAATTTTCTCTGGTTACCCACTACCTCTCTTCACCTCTCCCTACTCTTTTTTACCTCTCATTGCTCTAAGCTGCTGTCAATCAGTCTGACCATGGTGAGTCTTATCTCTAGTACAAAAGCTTTGTTTACCTAAGGTAATGACAAGTTTTAAGCTTAGAGCTCTGTAGCCTCGTACACTGCTATTTACAAACCTCCAACATTATTGTCACTGTAATAGAATATGCAACAGCATAGTGGGACAACTACTTTAACCAGTTCAGCTACTATTTATCTTTACTCCCAATATTATTTCTTGGTAAGCATTGGATGAAATACATAAGTAGTGCAGAATAGAAACAACAGAGGGCCAGGCTGCCTGACTAATCAATAGAGTTAGCTGCTTAAAACAAAATACATAAATAGGGTACCTAACCCTCTTGCACACCTACTTGTTTTACTTTGTAAATATATCAGTCCCAGTTACAAGGAAATCAGGAAACAAAAATTATGTAAAAATACACCCCAGAGGTTTACAACGGTCAAACATTTAGGGAGACATGTATGGAACTAGGCAGATCGGAGTGCATTTTTGCATCTATTTTCAAGTGTCAAATGCGCCTGAATGTATTAAAGTGTTTTTTGTTCCATTATAAATGGTGTCTAAAGTTCATTGTACCTCTCCTGTGTGTTTGGCGCATTATGGAACTTAGGCGCATAAGTAATGCACCAAACATGTATAAAGGCTATAGAAATAAAAGAAAAGTCATTAGAATAGCATGTCAGTGAATAGAAACTATGGTACTGATCTTGCTTGGTGGACCACACGTCCCAGCAAGAACTGTGGTGTGCTGGCTCCTGCTGTATGTAGAATAAAGGGTGAGAGCAGCAAAAATAAATTAAATTAAATACATTTTCTAGGGGATATTTTTATATTTTTGAGATATCATATACTTTTATATTAATTTTATATGATAACATTTTTTTTACATTTAAATATTTTAATTTTATATAGTTTGATAATTATCATAAATTATTTGTTATTATTGTACTGGTGTACAATAATGGAAATTTTTTGCCCCAATAGCAAATCTAGCTCCACTTCAACTCCTCAGGCTCAGGCAGACCACATTAAAATAGTCTGCCTGTTCGAGCAGTAATGCGCCTAGTTTTGCCGAACCACATTCATATGTGTCTAATGTTTCGAGTGTGGTGAGTCTTATGAACAATGCCCCTAAAACATTCATTTGGTTCATTAGACATCATAACCTGCTCACTTTGGCACATTTTATGCCAGAAAAGGGTAAGTTTCCCTTAGCTTCCACAATCACAGTTGCAATCCATCACCATCACTGGGGGTACTATTTAGCACTATGTGTTGTTGCACTCAGGGCTTGAGTTTTTGCTGTGCATTTTGGTTCATGCATAGGTCTCTGGCCATCTGGACTTTTCGGTCGGCATGCATGAACAGGGGTGTTCGCAACAGTTAAAAGCCTCCTGTACACCGGTATCAGGCGAATTATAGAGCGCCCGCGGCACTTTGTAATGTGCCTGATTTCGGGCGGGGGGGGTTGCGGGAGGCGGGGCGCACTAGAAGCGTATGAAGCTACACATTCATAGCTTCAGTACAGCAAATCCAGGCGCATTGCTGCTGGAACAGATAAACCAGGTTTACCTGAGCCAGAAATGTCATATTAGCGCTAGAATGTGCCTGATTTATGATCCGCTGTAGAGCAGGTTTATAAATCAGGCGCATTCTTATGAAAATTAGCGTTTAAACGCCAAAATTCATACATGTCCTCCTTTGTTTCTGTTTTCCTGGAGTTCTGTCTCCGTATCCTGCCAGCTAGACACTTAATACTGTTCCATGGTCCCCTCTGCTGTTTTTCATTTGTCCCTTACGACCCCTTGAATCCACCTCATTGTTTTACTTTTTTTAATGAACTTTTTTTTTTTTTTTTGTTTATTTCTCTGAAATAAAGTCCATTTGAAAGAACGTTACACAGATCCTTTAAATTTGATAAGCTGTAAATTGCAAGATTGGACTGTTTTTCCACTACTTAATTGGATTGAGGTCTGGGAGATTTGAAGGCAAAGTCAACATCTTTAACTCTGCCATGTTCCTCAAACTATTCCTTAACAATTTTTGCAGCCTGGTAGGGTGCATTATCCTACCACTTGAGTTATGGAATACCTTTGCAATGAAGAGGTGTACCTAGTGTGCAATGCTACTTAGGTAAGTGGTACATATGAAAGTGACATCCAAATGAAAGCAGGAACCAAACATTTCTCAGCAGAACATTGTCCAGAGCATCATACTAAATCTGTTGGCTTGCCTTTTGTTCCATAGTGCATCCTGGTGCCATCTCTTCCCTAGGTAAGCAATGTACAGTACCTGCACCTAGCTGCCCACATTATCTAAAAAAAAAAAAAAAAAAAAAGGATTCATCAAACCAGACCACCGTCTTCTATTGCTACATGGTTCAGTTTTGGTGATTACATTACCATTGCATAGATAGAGATCAGCAGTATCACTGACCAGTATACAGATCAGCAGTCTCATACACAGTAAAGCGCAATGCACTGTGTTTTGTGACACCTTTCTATCATAGCTGGAATGATCTTTTTAACAACTTGCACTAAAGAAACTCATCTGTGGGATCAGTGCAGACTGTTTCGCCTTTGATGAAGCGTATCAAAAAGTCTTTGGCAGCTATGATCGGTTCATCAGTTAGGCAGTTATTCTTTCATGAATTCCTCATGGTAGATAGTATCTAAAACATACCACTAACACCCCACTAGAGCTGTCATTTTGCTATAAACTAGTTCTCTAGCCACCACTTTTGTAAGTAAATGCTGTTATTTTTTGCACTCATAATAATTATATGCTGCACGGCACACCAGTATATTTATATCACCATTGCTGGCTTAATAGGATATTTCAATCTGTTTCCACTGGAATAGCATATTCACCCCCACATGAATTATGCACCACTTGAATATTTATGCAAAAAGCAAATTCTATCATTTTTAAACATTGCACGTTTTCAGTCAAAGAGACAATTTTCAAATGCAGAGACACTAATGTCACATCTAAAATATATACGCCCTGGCGTTCTTTTCCAGCAACGCCGAGCTATGGACATTTTTTCAAGTATCTTTCAGATGTGCCATCAGTGACTGAAAACGTACAACATTTAAAATTATAGAAGTCAAAGTTTTACTCTACATTTTCATATGAATACAAATTTTTTGTATGAATATTCAAGTGGTGTATAATTCATGTTCCGGTGAATATACTATTCTAATTTTTTGTACTCAGACTTGCAGGTAGAACAGAATTTGTGGTCATTTCACAGGTATAAAAATGCACCGGTAGTATTAGCTTAAGGTATTAAAAAAATGAACACCACGTTATAATTACCAGGTGGATATGTGGGGGTTACAAATAAAAATGAGTGGGTAAATATTATATTGGCCAGTCTGAAAAAAACAGGATATAAATTCCTTAGAAAAAGTGAAAAAAGGAAAATTTGTCATCAGCCATGAGATCCACACATCTTGCTATAGTGATTATAACTGACCCTTTTCTCTTTTTAAGGTTGACATTAACTTGCTGTCCAAGTGTTGTAGATTTTTTTATACTGAACAAGTGATTTTGCATTGAACATTTTACTGCAATGTTTCTAGTTGTCATGTAGTTCTAGCTTTTAATCGTCCATCTAGATCCAATTTATTTACTTAACATTATTATTTTCTATACAAATTATTAGTAAGTGTCATACATCGCATTTATAAGGGATCTTAAAACTGCAATGAAACCAGAATACTTTAATTTTCAGTAAAGTGCTAGAGGACAGCGGTGTCAGCTACGCACGCAATATAATTCTGTAGGATATAAAGTATTGCTGTTGTTATAAAGATAAGAATCCAATTCTTTATATAAGCAGCCCATAGTTAGGCTTAATGAAGTGATGTTATCTCTACTGGAAATAAAACTGATCACAACATAAAAACATGGATGTTCCCACTGGCTGTCAGTATGTATCAGAGAACAGATGGGAATTGTTACATTATCTTTAAATTCACATCAGTCTGAAGACATATGTGTACATTTATTGACTCATTTCTTATGTTACCCAGAACTTTAAAAAATGGTTTAATCTAATTACTTCCATTTGTTTAACAATGTTTTGTGGGAAACAATATAACATGTCAGAGTAAAATCTATTTAAACTCTTACACTTGAATATTTACAGTAAGCATTAACAGAGTAGGCTTCATCACATAACATACATTCAGTTTAGAATGGAGGAGAGTCGGGAATTTTATGCCAGAAAAATGTAGCAAAATGTAGCAAAAAATTATCCATGATTTTCATACAAGATTCCTACTTTATATGGTAAACAGAGACTTTAGAGGACTTATTCCCAAGATAGGTATGGATCCCATAAGTGGGACCTGCATCTATAATACATTGATGGCATATGGAATTGATATACTCTCAGGGTGTGACGCATTTGAAAACTATCTTGGAGCTGGTATAAAGATGCACTGAAACAACTTTTCATAACAAATTCAAAAACATTTCTTTGTTTCCCAACTTTGACTAAAATCTCCGTGCGAGTTTTACCACCTACTCTATTTTTACACCATTTCTACACATCTTCCTCTCTGCATACAGTATGCATGTTTCAACGATCAACCTATAGTAAGTACAATAAAACCCTGCAGCTGCAAAATAACCCTCTCTCCAAATCACAGGTAGATGATGGATGAAAGAATAGCTCCATTACTGTTACATCTGTAAGACAGTCAAGTACAACTTAAAGGGTAGGTGCCACAAAACAGATTTATCACTGTATAGGTGCAAAAATGGCTGATTGATATGGACCTCACCCTGCCTGCCGCGCTCACGTAGCAAGGAAGGCTTTGAATGGTGAATGGGTCGAACCCACTCACTGCTGCTCCATTCAAAACCTATGGAGAGTTGGGGACTCAGTTTTAGTCATTGTGGGGCTCCCAGCAGCAGAACCCCCAGAAATCAGACATTTATTACCTATCCTGTGGATAATAGTCAATCATCTTGTCATTGTTTTAACAACCCATTTATTAGCAGTGTTTCTTTAAAGTTACATCCACACGAAGAGTAGAATTTACTCGTCAGATTCTCCTAGGATTCTACTGATTTACACACGGTTTTCAACAAGTATTTCATGTGGATTTTAGGTCATTTTTTTCCACTTGATTCCTTGTCAGAAAATGAGTCCAATTCATCTCTGGGGTTTTGAATGTGCATCTGACATGGAGATACTTTGGATGCATATTTTGATGTAGAATACGGCAGAAGATTGGACATGTTACAGGATTTTTTTACTCTTTAAAACCAACAAACATATATGTTATGTGAACTACTACACTTATTTTCTACTGAAGTCAATGGGGATGATTCTACATTCAGTTTTAGAGAGTATTTCAAGTCGGAATCTCAACTTGAAATGCTTGTCATGTGGATGGACCCTAACAGGCACATCTAAGAATAGGAGCAATCAGAGATGAAATATCAGTCAATGCTGTAGAACCACCCACAAAAAATCTGTCAGGTACCCAGCAAGTCCTCACTTATCCACTCATTTCATCACATGTTTTCATTATCATTGTCCCAGAAGGGAACCCCCTCCCCCCCAATCCTTTCCCAAACCACAAATCAGACCTATTTCTGGCTACCAAGCATATGGCTACAACAACAGCTCTTCATTATTTCTCTTGCTGATTGTCACTCAAAAATGGAAGAGACAGAAAGAGGAAATGCGTTCTATGTGTTCTGCAGACAGAAAATCCAGCATTTTGACCCACAGTGCGAGAGGATTTTTTCCTCTATTTGTTTTTATCATTCATTTCTAGACTGCAGACAGCACTGAGGACACGTGTAATCTCTTATATTTGTATTATAAATATTCATTGTATAAATATTCTCTATAACTTACGTCTGGTATGTTTAATTTCCTTTCAATAAACTTGAACCAATGATTGCACATATACAACATTTGCTGTCTAGACATTTTCTTTACATTTCAGTTTAATTCACTTTTTGGCTTTGGTCTCTTCAAGCCACAAATGCTAGTAAAATTTATAGTCTTATATAACTCGAGTTTGAGCTTAGCAAACATTTCAGACTAAAACTGCTATATTTTTTTGCATAGAAATGACAAGTACAACTCAGGTCTCTCAACATGTTACTGTACATTTTAAGCAGGGCTGGGACAAGGCATTTTGCTGCCCTATGTAAATAGGGCAAATGGCGCCCTCTCCTGTTTTGATTTTTTAATATCTTTTTTAACTCCTTCCTGACAGCTGGTCATAATCTTTTGGCTCTTATTTTTTTTTACTCCCCACCTATCAAGAGCAATAACTTTTTTTTATTTTTCCATCTACATAGACAAATGAAGGTTTTTGGGGTTTTTTTGTTGTGGGGGGTTGTTTTATGTCATTCACTCTTCAGGATAAATTTTGTGTTATCTGTATTTTGCAGGTCAGTATGATTCCAGTGATGCCAAATATGTAAGGTTTTTATGTTTTAGTACTTTAAAAAAAATATTCTCTACTTCTTATATTTACACTGCAGCACCATTTTCTGCAGTCAATAACTTTTTTTTCCCACCTATGGACCTGAGTGAGGGCTTATTTTTTGCAGGCTGAAGTGCAGTTTTTGTTGGTACCATTCTTGGATGCATGTGACTTTGTGATAATTTTTTATTCAAACTTTTTGGGGATGTGAAATTAAAAAAAACTGCGATCTCATCATGGGGAGAAGACAATTGGAGGGAAGGAACAATGTGCAGCACCATTCTTTATTCATTTAAATTATTAAACTGCTGAAATTGGAGCAGGTTTCTTGTAATTTTCCCCTCTTTAGGGTACTTGAACACTGAGGAGCGTAATCACTTGTACACTATTCTGCAATACCAATGTATAGCAGAATAGTGTTCATGTACAGCGCTTCTACTACAATCTGTCTCCTGCCTCTGGCAGGGTGTAATAGGGGCAGTAAGATGTCAGGCCTGGAGACCTTAATTCGGCTCCTGGCTGCTGTGACTGCTGGCCGGCACTCTGTCAATGCGTGGTGGGGGAGATGGGCATTACTACGTTATGTCAGCAGTGCTCTAACTTTGTGAATTAACAAAAGTAGACATAGAGGGCGACATGCATGAAATTTGGCGTTTACACATCAAATTACATGCGAATAAAAAAGGCATAGAATGCGTCTGACTTATTAACCTGCTATACAGCGGGTCATAAATCAAGCGCATTCCAGCGCTTGAATGACAGTTCGGGATCAGGTATACCACTTTGAAAGTGGTATACCTGTTCCGACCGTAATGTGCTCAGAAATGCCATAGTGAAGCTATAAATCTATAGCTTCGCTACGGTTGAAGTGCGCCGCAGGTGTGATGTAATGCGCCCCGGAGTGGCATGCAGGAGATTTGAAAATGTATGAACGGTGTTGCGCCTGGTAAAGACGCCAGATATCTGGCGCAGCCCCATAAGTACATGTCGCCCATAATGTGTGAGATGTTACTTTAGGAGTAAACTGACAGCTCCTAGTAGCACCGACAATGGTCCAAACATCCTGTCTTCAGTCAGGTTGCTCTCAGTCAGTTTTACTGTTCATTTTCGCATTTGTATTAGAACCACAACACTCCAACAAGACATTCAACTATTCTAACTATTCTATGGTGTTCTGTTGTGGCTGCAATTTGAATGCTGACTATCCAAAGCCAAATGGAGAGAGCATCACATAAAACATAACAGGGTATTCCCATCTCACTGATTTTTAACATGTAAGCAAATGTTAATAAACATTACTAAATAGATTTCTGTTCTTATTTTGCGTCATTTCAAAGACAGAACACTTTTTAATTTCTGCCTGTTTACAGCTCTCCTAAGTTACCGACCACCTCCATTTGCTCTTGTAGCAGTGACTGGTCTGGCAATGTCACTACCTGCTGTGTTTTATCAGTAAGATAGGAGCTTAGTCACAGAAACTTTAACCCTTTGGAATTACTAAACAGAGAGACCTGATTACACAGCTTTGTACTGTGTAATCAGGGCTGTAAAGTGACACTGTTATCTCTGTATGTAGATACACAGAAAATAGTGTCAATGTAGTAGATTTACATTTCCTGAGGAAGTGTGTCATGCGTACACTCAAAATGCGTAACTCTGTTTTGATCCCATTATTTTATATTAGAATTGTAATTGTGGTTGCCAATAAATGTTTAAATACTTTATTGTATAGTGCACCACTTAGCATATTTTATCCAGTTACATTTATCCATAAAATTCCAGAGTGTAGCACTATTTGCAATTCCTCAAATAGCTTTTCTGTCCATAGATAGCTACAGCTTGTATAATGTTTGTCTTGGTAACAGCGTCCTCTGCTAGCCGACATTTATAACCAGACAACCTGCTTGGACACTGTCATTGCTTTTCAAAACTCCTCCCCCACCATTGTGCCTCAGGAACATCTAGGACTAGGAGCTAGGACTAGGAGCTAGCACAGCTAAAATGTCAGTCAGTGCCTGCACAGGAAGTGGAAGTCTGAGCTGCCTGGGAAGAGCATCCTCTGTGAAAATAGCTGGATGGGAAAACTCCTTCAATCCAATTCGTAAAATGCTGTCCAGACTAATAGAAGAGGAACATTTTTTATTGCTAGGACACAGATTTACATTTTGTGGAATAAAATGAAACAAACTGATAAAGATCTACTTACAGTTAAAATAAGGATTTATTGTCTTTCTGGCCTCCAGGCTGTTTATTGTTATTTGAAATATGATGTGCATTAACAGGAAGGAAAGACTGGTAAAACATAAGGATTTTATTAACCGTCCCGTATGTCCTGCAAAATAGAGAATGAAGAAAGTCAAAATTTAACATTTTATCAGAAACTTTTTTTAAACTAACTTACTTTCATACTTATTATAAATACAAAGGGCCTTATGTATGAAAACTGTCTGTCAATCAGAGGTCCCCTTTCATTTCATATAGTGCTCTGAAAAAATGTATGGGGATCTCTGATTGGTTGCTATGGGCAATAAAGAAAATCTTAGGGCCACATCTATGAAAACTGTCTTGGTCTAAGACTTTTCTTGTTGCCTATAGCAACCAACCAGAATTCCCATTTCATTTCAGATAGTGCTCTGAAAAAATGAAAGGGGCGCTCTGATTGGTTGCTATGGGCAACAAGAAAAGACTTAGACCAAGAAAGTTTTTATACATGTCCCCCTTAGTTTTCATACACGAGGCCCAAAGTACATATTTACCAACACAACAATTTCAGCAAATGTAAAATCCACAAGCTTTGTAATATATTTTCGTTTACCTTTCTTTGTGCTGTTTTTTCATTTTTACATTTCTTTGCTGTGATAATGTGCAATACAGACAAAAAAATGCACTGTGATGCATGTGTCATGTCACCTCATTTTTGATGAGGTTTATGGTTGTATATTTTTTTATATGCAGTAATATATTATTGACAGTCCTATGTACTCTTTCATATGACCTTCTGTATTAAGAAAAGCAATCTGATCCGGCAAATGAAGTGCCATGAGACAGGCAGGCATGTCCACCTTGTCATGCATACCATGAAAGATCTAAGAAAAATAAATAAATTCTCATTTCCGTAACTTACAGTTTCATAAATCACTGGCCAAACCACAGAGTGCTGAAATACTAAGAGCCTGGGGAACCAAAACGTATTCACTTTCGGGGGTTGGCTATTATAAAATAACATTTATAGTATGTCTATCTGAATAAAAATACTGTATAACTTTCATGATATTGGATACTTGTTCATGATTTTACAATAATGTTTTATGTCAGTCATTTGCATTACAGTAAACAGATGCCATTGTAGTTATGGGGAAGGGTAATTAGAGTACAACTTAAAGGGATTTTCTTACCACAATTAGCTTTTAACAAACATAACAAAGGTAAATAAAGATTATTTCAAATACATTGATTTGTTGATTTTGCTTTGTTCAGATTTTATCTTGTCCTAGAGTACACAAGTTTCTCTGGTTACCGACCGCCTCTCCCCACCTCTACTTGCTCTCTTTTATCTCTCATTGCTCCAAGCTGCCTTTAGTTAGTCAGTTCCACTGTGGTGAGTCACTTACTGCAGAGTCTAATCTCTAGCAAAGGACTTTGTTTACTTGGCTAAATCAAAAACTTTCAGGCTTTAGAGCTTTGTAGCCTTGTTTACTAAACTTTATAAATCTCCTGCAGTCATCTCACTGTAACAGCAATAGCTAAAAACAGCAGAGTTGATATGCCAATCACTGCTATATACCTACCCAGAGCCTGACCAGAAAGTGTAAGTCTAAAGCTGGCTGTGGCTCTGCCAAACTTTCTGGTGAGAAAACCCCATTAAAACTTTATTTAATACATAAACAATAGCAAACGATCTAAGTGGTAGGCATGTGCAGTCTGTCACATTTTAGAGGGTATGAAATACATGTAAATGCAGTAAATTTTAACTACTAAAGTAGGTCTCTGGTTAAGGTGACCTATATTTATTTCACAGATAGGCATCCCATGACCAGATATTATCGGTGGAGTTAAAATTACAGTATTAGACTGTGCCCACAACAACCTAAAAGCCCTGAAATGTCAAGCATGGCTTTCCACTCCAGCTAATAAAGAGATCGGACAGGAATCTCAGTCTGCTGCATCTGTAATACCATACAGTACAAATGTAAAATAATTGAGGGGTTAAACCAGAAGAGGTCATAAGAATAGTTTATTTATATATATGTATATATATATATATATATATATGTATATATATATATACACATATATATATAAATATATATATATATACATATATATATATATATATATACAGCATGCTTACAAAAACTCATATAGATGTACACACACTTGTTGTTCATAAGATGTCACATAGTGTGCATAGATAATGCTGCCATACTGTACATACAACAAATGACTTTATACAGTACCCATAAATAATTTTTCCATGTTATACAAATAAATAATGCTGCTAATAACATGCCTGTGACAATTTGACCACCACTAATGACAACCCCCCATTCATAATGCCATCATGGCCAAAAAGCCCCATGTAAGCATGGCAAAATGTGTTCCCCCTATAAGCAGAACTCCTAGGGAGTGCCCCTATAAATAAAATTGTCAGCAAAGATGTTACTTTAAATATAGCTATACACAACAGTGCCAGTATAATATGTAATGTTTAATGGGGGATATCCCTGTTGTTTTAGGGTAGTGAAACTGTCATGTTGTTATATTGCTTGATTTCTTTAAATATATCCAGCATTGTATGCTGATTTATTTCATAGCATATCTTTAAAACGGAGCACTCTCCATCCTCACAGCTAGCTTACATGATAAAAAATTCTGGCTGCTTTCACCCACCTCTAGGGGGAGCTTACTGCATTTAAATTTATAGGCCCTGATTCTAATTAATGGAGCTGTATCATTAAGTATACAGAAGTGGCCATTCTCAACATGACGGGCACAATGTGATTTACACCATCGTAGTACATTGCTGTTGAGTTATCATAATTTGTTAAATGTCAGGTTAATGTTTTCTATATCCGTTAGACTCTGTCTACGCAACAGACGAAAATGGTCGGATTTTCAGCAGTTTTAGTTTTTTGAAACCACTGATAATCCAATCATTCAGCTTGTCCATAGAGTTTGATAGAAAAAAATGATCTGTAGACTACACAGGTCATTTTTATAAGCTCGTTTTCTGGTGCCGGTGAATTTAAAAACATGTTGTATAATCCTCCGGTGTTCTGCGTTTTACCATCGGTTTCCCATGCAATCAATTGTATGGGCCAACAGCAAAAAAAAACGAGAACCGATCACAGTGACAAAAACTGCAAACGTGCATTGGGAAAGTCGGCTTTCTGACATTTTTTGCCCAATGCAGTGTAGGCCTCTTACTTTATTAAAAGTCATTTAAAAAAAGGTACTTTCATGTCCAACTACAGAATATAGCACGAGATACCTCACATCAACAAGGCATTAGAATATACATGTTCAAATGTTTCAGTACATAAGGAGCATAAGGACAAAATTCACAACAGGTTTTTGAACCCTGACTCGCTCAATAACTTTAGGGGATCAATTTGAATTCGGATTTACACAGTCCTCCTCATCATGCTGTTCACATTTTGACATTACGAGACCAAGATAACACCATGCAATTGATCAACAGTACCTCGCCACTGCAAAGCATCAAGCAGGATGCTCTCAGATGGAAGTGGCCACTGTGCTTAGAGTGTCACAGAGCGTCATTAGCAGGTTGCAATAGAGATACAGAGAGACTGGAAGAGTCACAAGTAAAGAAGTGGACGTCCTTGTCTACATCCCATACTGATTGTAAACAATGCCTGCAGGACTGGGTGATGAATGCCACACAACTCCAGGCACATTTAAGGAAGGTGAGAGGCAACCAAGTGTCATTATTATTATTATTAACATTTATTTTAAAGCGCCATTGATTCCACGGCGCTGTACATTCGAGGTGGGTCACATACCTAATATGTCAAATGAGTACAATAATAACAATGAATGACTTATAACTGGTACAGAGAGAGAGAGGACCCTGCCCACAAAGGCTTACAATCTATAAGGAGGAGGGAAGAGACAGGAGGAAAGGGGCAGACATGTTTGTGGGGTAGTACAGCAAAAAATTGTACAGCAGGGTTATTGTAGGTTATAGGCAATCCTGAAGAAGTGGGTTTTCAGGTTGCTTTTGAAGCTGGCGAGAGTGGAAGAGAGTCTGATATGTTGGGGCAGTACATTCCAGAGTGTGGGGGAAGCACGGGAGAAGTCTTGGAGACGGTTATGTGAGGAGCTGATAAGAGGAGAACAGAGAAGAAGGTCCTGTGAGGAGCGGAGATTGCGTGAGGGGAGATATCTGGAGATTAGGGCAGAGATGTATAGAGGGGAGAGGTTATGGAGAGCCTTGTAGGTCATGGTTAGCAACTTGAAATGAATTCACTGGGCAATTGGTAGCCAGTGAAGGGATTGACAGAGGGGAGAGGCAGAGGGGTAGCGAGGAGAGAGGTGGATAAGACGGGCAGCAGAGTTGAGAATGGTTTGAAGGGGAGCGAGAATGCTGGATGGGAGGCCACAGAGAAGGATGTTGCAGTAGTCAAGGCGGGAGATGACAAGGGCATGGACGAGCATTTTTGTGGTGTCGAAGTTGAGGAACGAACGGATGCGAGAGATATTTTTCAGGTGGAAGCGGCAGGCAGAGGTGAGGGTTTGGATGTGTGGTTTGAAGGACAGAGTGGAGTCTAGGATTACCCCAAGGCAGCGGACTTGCTGAACAGGTGAGAGTGTACAGCCATTGACAGTGATAGAGAGATCAGGTGGAGGGATGGAGGGGGACGGTGGAAAGATGATGAATTCTGTTTTCTCCAAGTTTAGTTTTAGGAGACGGGAGGAGAAAAAGGAGGAAATGGACGATAGACAGTCAGGGATCCGGGAGATCAGAGAGGTGACATCTGGGCCGGAGATGTAGAGTTGGGTGTCATCAGCATACAGGTGGTAATGAAAGCCATGAGAAGCTATGAGTTGACCCAGACCAAGAGTGTAGATAGAAAAGAGTAAAAGACCCAGGACTGACCCCTGGGTGACGCCAACAGAGAGTAGCCGGGTGGAGGAGGTGGAGCGAGAATGAGAGACGCTGAATGTCCGATCAGAGAGGTACGAGGAGATCCAGGAAGAGCCAAGTCCGTGTCATGTTAGACCATTCGTAACCGTTTATATCAGCGCGTTCTGTGTGCTAGATGACCTGACTACACCACCAGGCACAGGCATCATTGTCTTGTAATGGACCAGGGAGCATCTACGTAGGTTGAGGGATCAGTGTGCCCTTGTGCTGTACAGTGATGAAAGTCAATTCACTCTGAAATAATGGGCACCAATGATGCTGGAGATATCAAGGAAAGCTTTATGCATCAGCCAGGTCAAGTACACTTGCCGGTTGTCTAGCACACAGACCACACTGATGTAAACGGTTATGAATGCTCTGACGTTACTCTTGGTTGCCTCTCACCTCCCTTAAACGTGCTTGGTGTTGTGTGGCAATCATCACCTGGTTCCACAGGGCATTGTTTATGATAAAGCAGTCATCAGTGTGTGATGTAACCAATAAGGTGTTGTCTTGGTCTCATGATGTCAAAATGTGAACAGCAAGATGAGGAGGACTGTTTAAATCCCAATTCAGATTCATCCCCTAAATGTATTGGGTGATTCAGGGATCAAACATCTGTTGTGAATTTTGCCATTAAGCTCCTTGTTAGAGATCAGCAAGTTGTGCAAATGTTACTGAACAGCTGGGCATGTGCATTCTAGAGTTAAGAGATGCTCTCATTTACTGTATTTTTCAGACTAAAAGATGCAGTTTTTTCCCCTCAAATTTGGGAGGAACATGAGGGTGCGTCTTATAGTCTGAATGTGCTGACGGGTCGGCAGGAGGGTGAACCCTGCTGTAGGCTTCCCACAACATCACTCTTCACCAGGCTCCTGCTGGCCCGAGAGAGAGCTGTACAGCGGCAGCATGAGGCTGATCAGTACAGCTGGCAGCCAACGCTAACAGCAGGGATGGAGCCACCTCTATCCCTGCTGTTAACATTTTAGATGGTGCAGCAATTGCAGCCGCCTTGTCTAGCTGAATGAGTAATGGTGCTGCACACCACTCCCCCGTCCGATCACCCCCACAAAATGTAACTGCAGAAGTGGGGGGGAATTGATTGCTATGGAAGCAGGAATCCTCAAACAGGCTTACGCAGCTGCTATTTATGAACACCTGTAAGGCTATGTCTCCACTGCATAGCTTTGCGATCGTATTTTCAGCACTTTTAGGATTTTAAAAGCACTGAAAATACGATTATTTGTGCAGCCCTATAGTCTACAATAGAAAAGAAAAGCTGTAGTCTTCACAGTTCCGCTTTTCTATGATCGTTTTTCGGCGGCGGCGTATTATACAGCACGTTGTATAATCCACCGCCACTTTTAGCCGTCTTCCCATACAATACAATTGTATGGCCGATGTAAAAAAACAAGAAGCGACCATGGTTTTTGTGCAAAACATGACAAAAACCGCGGTCATGCATCAGTAAAAAAAGTCCGCTTTCGGACGCTTTTTGTCCGACGCAGTGTAGCCATAGCCATACACCCTGCCTATGGTAGAGTGGAGTAGGTAATGAATGAATGAAAATCCTATTTACAGCAATACAATAGTACTGCTGTATATAGCACAAGGAATTCTGCCCCCTAGTGGTCAAGTACCCTAGGTGGACTAAGTGTTGAAGTAAAAAGAAAAAAAAAGTTAAAAAAATAAAGTTTAAATCACCCCCTTTTACCATTTTACAAATGAAAAAAAGTTGCATATAATTGTTATTGCCACGTCCGTAAAAGTCCAATCTATTAAACAATAACATAATTTATCCCGCAAGCTGTACACCATAGAAGAAAAAAAATTCATATCCCTCAAAAATTGGAATAAAAAGTGATTAAAAAGTCGCATCTATCCCAAAATGGTACCAATAAAAAGTACACTTCAGCCCCCACTTTTTGCTTCAATTTTTTTTCCTATTTTCTTCTCTAAAACCTAGGTGCGTCTTGTGGTCCAGTACGTCTTATAGTCCAAAAAATACGGTAGTTTATTTAACAAAAAATTCACAAAATTTTCTGTTCATCCTGAAATTTCAAACAAAAGTCAAATATCCCTAACTTTTTGTGAGTAGTTTATTGCTCTGTTTATTTTTGTTGAGGAGATAAAGAATTTTTATCAGCTCTGAGTGCACTCGGGTTTTCTAGGTTATCACCCTGCTCTCTCCTTCTCTCCCCTGTTGTTTGTCTTATCTAATAGTAGGGATGATGCCATCACACAGAACTGCCAGCAGCTTGAGAGCTTGGGTGTTATCTGATCTAACAAACAAAGGAGACTAATTACCTTTGCTTAATTTAGCTCTGTAATTTCTTCTGCTCTCATTTAGTAATGAGTAAATAGCATACCTATTTACCAGATCTGATATGCTAATCACTGCCATAGAACCAGCCACACCCTAACCAGGAGACAGGATGCATTAATGAAAGCTGCTTTTGGCTCTGTGAAACAGCGTGATGAGACAACCACTTTAAGTCTCCCTTACCAATGACAATAAGTAGTGGAACTATTTTAGTTTAGTAATATTTGAACTATAGAAATAAAAGGTGCACAGATTTTTTTAAATCTTTACCTTATACGTTTTTAATCAAAAGATAGTGATGCAGACCCTTTAAATGGAATTTTTCCTTGTTTATCCAATAACATTTGCTGCGATGATTAACCTCACTATATCTTCTGTAAGAGATTCAGCCAAAAGAGAAAAATATTGATACTAGAAAAACATTCTGTCTACAAAAGTACTGTGAAGTATTATACGGTCACAGAAATGTCATGGGCAAAAACTGAAAATGTGGTGAAATTAAATATTAATCATTTTAAACAGTTTACTTCTATATTTTATATAATATGATTCATTGCGTTTCTTGTAATCTCACAAAGCTAAAAGTTCCCCGCCTAAGAGAAACAGCTCAAAGTTTGCTTCTGTGAATCAAGCCACTGTTTATTCGGACTTGGCCTGACCTGGCGCAGCGAGTTTATGTTCTGTGGTTTCGAAAATAGAATTTGGGAGACTGGCAGAAACAAACAATAATAAATATGTATGTGTAAATATAAAAAAAGAATTACACAGAACGGCAACTAAGAAGTAGGACATTGTTTGCCTGGAATTCTGCTATTTACTTCCACCACTTGTCTAGATATTTAAGTTATCTGCCAGTTGTGTGTAATGGTTTTGTGGTTGAAGAACAGGACTTGGAATTATGGCTTTAGATCATTAAAATTGTAACCCTTGCTTGGCACACCGTCTTCTTAGGTCTACAGGTTGCTTATTATGATCATAACGTGGATAACCTTATTTTTATATTTTTGTTCATAAAACAAAATAAGATATTTGAAAACTGAATCAATCTTAAAAAAAACTCATTCACCACAGGTTTTATGAAACAAAAATATTGTGAGCACTGACTTTGGTAATGATGAGTTAGTCAGTTGGCACAATACCACAATGTGTCATGACTCTTTATTTTTGTGTTGTCTAGTAAATGTGTGTCATATTTAGCAAATGTACCTAATGAGGCATAACCAATTTCAATTGAAAAATAAATCCTTCATTTTTGTTTTAGAACAACCCCAAAGCACTAAAGCATATGTTATAGATGTATCAAAAGTACAAAGATCAAGTAGTTTTAATAACCATTATGAGCTAATTTTTTAAATCATTTTATAACAAGATGTATTTGGTCTGAGTCTGAGAAAGATTATCCTGCGAATGTTAACTGTTTAAATCATGTAAAACATATCTCCAGTGTCTATAGATAGCTGTAACATGCTTTTTTTAATTTCCTCTCAAAATGTCCATTGTTGGTGGTCACACGTGCTCAGTAGCTTATTCAGCCCAATGTGATCCTCCTGTACACAGGAGAGATTTCTGATATTGTACAGGTCAACCTAAGCATTATTCCTGTCAGGGGCCCTGATCAAATTTTTTTTAAGAAGTGGCTTGCTGACTGGTAATGGTGGTAGAAGGGGTGAAGGGAAAGATACTTCACTTTACCTGTATGGAGCCCTGAAATTATGGCAGCCTAGAGTCAACCAATATGAACCTGTGTTTTAAAACTAACATCTGCTCACTAAGACGGAACATGTTAGGTGGGCATTCTGAGAAGGATTTAAAAACACCAAAGGCACCATAACAAGCATGCAACAACAATAAATACACACAGGAGCCTTTTTTTTTTGTAATTACATTTTAATTACATTTTAAAGCCAAGTTTTTCAGCACAAAAAAGGTCCTCAAGTCACCATTGGCATTCGGGCACTGCAATGGCCCGGGAGCCGGCGGAGATCCATCAGCTGTATGCGACTCCTCTGGGAGCGCATGCGCCCAACCCTCAAGTTAACCCTCCATTGCTGGTGCCTGCCATGCCTTGGCACTGGCGGGATCGCTTCACTGACGCGACTCCTGAGAGCGCAATACACCTGACACACTATTGCAGAGCAGAGAGCGAATTTAGAGCAATTTAATGCTCAAATCTTATTCATGAGTAGGATGTTTAGACCCCCCCACAAAATACTAGCCACGCCCAATGACAGCTATTCACATGTTTCTACCTATTCAAAGTAACAGGTTTATCAGTTGAGGTGAGCGGGGCTAGCAGGTGGGCGGGGTTTGAAAAAAACTGACTCTTTGAATGACTCTTCCTGGCGAAAAACTGTGCATATTTAGAGGGTAAATGCTCTACAACTACAACATAGTATCTTACAGAATAAGGGACACAGAGCTGGAAACAGCAGGTCTGACACTAGCTTGTGCTGTCCTCAGCAAGGGGGGCATAATCTATGTGACAGGTTCTCTTTAAGCTCGCCGGAGCTAAGTCACAGAAGGAAGAAGGGGGCATGTGGGCATGGTGATTGACAGTCGTCATGGAGACCAGTAGACAGCAGCAATGTTGTCTACTGTTCTCCATTGTAAAAATGATCTGAAGATCACTGATACAAATTTCCTTTGGGGAAAAGTGTAAAAAAGTGAAAAAAAGGTGAAAAAAGTGAAACACAACCATGAAAAATAAAATAAAAACATGTACACTGCCCTTTTCCCCTTTATAAACACCCATCACCCCACAAAAGATCAAAAATAAATAAAGTACGAATATTTGCTATCCCCGCGTGCTTAACAACCTGCCCTACAAATTTGTAATGTTAATTCACCTGCACGATAATGCCGTAAAAAATAAATAAAAAATTAAAAAAAAAGGCGATTTTTTTTTCTTCCATAGCAATAAAAAAAAATAAAAAGCAATCAAAAATTATATAAAACCCAAATGGTACCAAATTTAAACGTCGGGTTTAACCGAAAAAAACCTTACACACTCTGAAAACAGAAAAATAAAAAAGTTAAGCTACAGAAAATGGTGTGCATAAATTTTGTTTTACACAAAAAAAACACTTTTTTTTTAAAAAAAAAATGCTTCAAAAAGGTACTGCCGGTAAGCCGTTAAAATAAAAAAAAAACTTTTGGATTGCAGTATTTTCTTCACCCTGCCTTTAAAAAAATGGATCTAAAACCGATCAAAAAGCCTTGTCCCTCCCAAGAATGGTACCAATAAAAACATCAACTCATCCCACAAAAAAACAAGCTGCTACACAGCTTCAAACACATAATAAGAAATAAACAGCTCTCGGGCTATGGCGATGCACAAACATGTTTTCCTTTTTGAATAAAAGTGTTTTTATTCTGTAAAAGCAGTAAAACGTAAAAATAATATACAAATTGGGTATCACTGTAATCTATAACCTGTAATAAACTACAGCATTTTTTACCACAACGTGACCGGTGTAAAAAATAAAAATAAAAAAAACTAAAGGATTGCTGTATTTTGTTCAAAACACCTCACAAAAAAATTAAAAAAACGATCAAAGGTCTTATGTACCCCCAAAAAAATACCAATAAAAATCAACCATTTCCCGCAAAAAACAAGTCCATAATCAGCTCCGTACACAGAAAAATAAAAAAAGTTATGGCTCTCAGAATAGGACAACATAAAAACGCAATTTTTTATAAACGCATTTCTATTGTGTAAAAGTAATAAAACACAAAAAAATATATAACATTTCTATCATTGTAATTGTACCGATCCGCATAGTAAAGTTATCCTGTCATTTACACTGTACGTTGAAAGCTGTAAAATTGAAACCTAAAAAACAATGGCGGAACTGCATTTTTTTTCCCCCTATTTTCATGGCCCAATGCTAAAAAAACTATGGAATACCTGTGCACCCAAAATGAGCAATACACCCTTAGATGAGATCAATGAGGGGTGTTGAATCCAAAATGGAGTGACTTCTGGAAGGTTTCACCTGTTCTGCTACTTTGGAGGCTTTCCAAATGTGACATGGCACCTACCAAAATCTGCGTTCCAAAAGCCAAATAGTGCTCCCTCCATTTTACGCCCTGCCATATGCCCAAACAGCAGTTTACACCCACATACAGGTTATTGCCAAACTTGGAAGAAATTCCCTAACAAAATTTGGGATGCTTTTTTTCCAGCATTTCTTGTAAAAATTTAACATTTTAAGCTAAAATTGCAGATGGTTGTAAAAAAATTAATTCTACATTTTCACAGCCTAACGCTAAAAAAATTTGTGAAACACCTATTGGGTTGATATACTAAATGCACTCCTGAATATATTCCTTAAGGGGTGTAGTTTCCAATATGGGGTCTGCAAGCCTGAAATGGCGCCTAAATAAAATCGTATTGAAAATGAGACCCCAAAGTCCAGTAGGTGCTATTCCTATTCTGAGGCTTGTGGTTGAGTCAAATAGCGCAGTAGGGCCACATATGGGATATCTTTGAAAACGGCAGAATCTGGGGAATCGATATTAAGTTGCATTTCCCTGGTCACATCTACCGTGTTCCAGTGAATTACAGATAAAAATTTAGTTTGCAAAAAAAGTTACATTTTGAAATTTTACCTTCAATTTGCTCTAATTCCTGTGAATCACCTAAATGGAGTAACAAACTTTCTAAATGCTGTTTTGAATACTTTAAGAGGTTTAGTTGTCTTAGATAGAGTCATTTGTGGGGGTATCTAGCATACAGGCCCCTCAAAACCATTTCAGAACTGGACTGGTCACTAAAAAAATGTATACTGCAAATTTTCTTGAAAATTCTAAGGGCCATATGTATGAAAACTGTCTAGGTCTAAAACGCTCTTTGTTGCCCATAGCAACCAATCAGAGCACCCCTTTCATTTCATATAGTGCCCTTGTAAAATGGGGGCACTCTGATTGGGTACTATGGGCAACAAAGAGAGTTTTAGACCTAGACAGTTTTCATACATGTGACCCTAAATTTCTAAGCCCCCTAATGTCATAAAAAAAATAAAAATATGTTTACAAAATTATGCTAACCTGCTAGTTATAAACTATTTTGAGTGGAATAACTATCTGTCTTACACAAAGAATTTTTTTAAGTTTGAACATGGTAAATTTTTCAAATGTTTCACGATATTTTGATATTTTTCACATATAAACAAGGATTATTTGAACCAAAATTTGTGTTATGAGAAAACAGTTTCTGAATAACATGGATAGGTAAAAGTGTCAAAAAGTTATTCTCACTTAAAGTGACACATGTCAGATTTTAAAAAAAATTGGGCTCTGTCAGAAAGGCCAAAACTGGCTGGGGTTAATTTAATTTGAAACCAGTAGCTTTTAATTTGAACCGGACAACCCCTTTAACGTCTTAGCAAACAGGCCTATTTTAACCTGACAGGGGTATTCCCATTTAAGTGATTAGCTTTGAACTTGTAGGCAAAGAAAGTTTATAACAAATACATTCCTGCTCTGATTTTGCTTCTCTTTATAGTTAGAGCAGTTATTATCTTTTCCTTTTGCAAACAAGCTTCCCTAGTTTCCAACCACCTCTCTCTCTCTGCTCTATCAGGCTCCAGCAGAGGCTGGGATGGTAATTGCACTACCTGTGGTGTTATCCTTAAAGAGATTTTCTCACTATGCTGTTTCACAATAAGCTCTTCACTCACTCTGTCTCCTTGAGCTGTGGTGGTTCTATAGCTGTGACCAGAATATCTAGCATCTCTGCAAGTAGCTGAGCCCTTACAATGACAAGAGCAGGAGATGTTATCACTTCAGTGAACACAAGGTGTACGTTCTGTGAAGACAGAAAACAATGGCTTATCTGTAATCTTGTTAGATATAATTTGTTTCCTCTGGAGATCAGCCCTTCTATGGGATGACATCACTTCCTGCTCTAAGCTCTCTGCTCTGATCAGTTATGGTCAGGCAAGCAGGTAATCATAGAACACTGTGCACTCAAAGCACATAAAATATCTCTTATCTTGGGACTAAAGTAAAATCTATTGATCAATGCATTTTAGAAAAAGTCTTCATTTAACTTTCTATTCATGTTGAAAGCTTATCTTATCTTTACTTACTGACAAATTTTAACTCTTTAGAGCTATGTAGAATACACTACACTACAGTTTACAGATCTCCAGTATTAATGTCCCTCTGACAGGCTCATCTAGGAATAGTAGAGCTGACATGTGAATCACTGCTGTAGACCCCCCACAGCCAAACCAGGAAGTGTGAGCCTGAAGTTGGCTGTGGCTCTTTAAATCAGCATGGGGAGACAACTTCTTTAACTGATTATAGTACAGTTACATCCAATAGATCATAGGTCAGGTCTTCTCTGACTTGGGTCATTTGCTTTTATCATCTTCTCCATCCATGCCAGACTGCCATGAAGACTTTTTCAGCCATGACCCAGATGTCACTTCTGTTTTCCTCCAACATCCCCAAAATGCTTAAGTTAGTGCTCCCTGAGACCTGTTTGTTCTTTTTGTGTATTTGGTATGAGACTAAAGCTGCATGTGGCTCTTTGAAACAGCGTGGCTAACAATCTCTTTAAGGAACAATCTGATATAAAATAATGATATGTCGTATATACTTGAGTATAAGCCGACCCGAATATAAGCCGAGACACTTTTACCACAAAAAACTGGGAAAACGTATTGACTCGCGTATAAGCCTAGGGTGGAAAATGCAGCGGCTACTGGTAAATTTCAAAAATAAAAATGGATATTAATAAAATTACATAGGAAGGTATAGGCAGTTTAATGTGCCCCCATAGGCAGGTATAGGTTGAAGAGATCGCCAACAGCGCCCGGACCATGGCGGCTGACTCAGGATTCAGCTATATGCGCTCCCTGAGGAGTCACATACAGATGAACTATCCCTGCCGGTGCCTGGGCCGTGGCAGCGCTTGAGCGCCGACAGTGACTCGCGTATAAGCCGAAGACTTTTTTTTCTGCACATTTTTGTGCTGAAAATCTCGGCTTTCATTCGAGTATATACGGTATATGTTAGATACTAATAATCTATGCTAACTGCTATATTAAAATGGATACTATTTCTTTCACTGCCCATATCAAGAACCATAAGGGCGCATCCCCACGGCATAGGACAAATACTGGCCGGTTTGCCGGCCGGTATTTGTCCTGTTTTGCGCCCGTCCCCATGGCCGCTTTTCTCCGCGATGAGCCCTCCCCCCCTCCCATTGAGAAGCACAGATTCCGTCCGGTTTTCAGACGGAAGATGGTGCTTGCTCAATGTTTTGCCGCCGGACCGCCAGCGGCAAAATCGCCGGGCGGAAAACCTGTGCAGTGGGGACTGCTGCACGGGTTTTCCATAGAGCACAATTGTGCTCATTTTCGTCCGGTTTTTCAGGCGGTCTGAAAAACCGCAAACCGGCTGAAAAACCGTCCGAAAACCCGTGCCGTGGGGACAAGCTCTAACTTTTATTTTTCAATTTAGGTAGTTGTATCATATGAGAAATAGTTTTTTGCAGGATCAGTTGTTAATTTCAGTGGAACTATTTTTGGGATACATGCAGATTAATTCACTTTTATTAACTCTTTCAGGAAAGTAAAGGGAGACACAGCAACCCTGTTGTAAGGGTTCGGTGGATTCACTGGACCAACGCAAGCGATGATAGCTAAGCCACGCCAGGGAACGGAATCTAAGTAGCCCCCGGTTTTCACCAGAGCCCTCCGCAAAGCGGGATGGACTTGCTGCGGCGTGAGGCTACCAGGTCGTTACCCCTGACGTGACTTGCCTGCGGTGTCGGCAAGGTTATTGCGTGGTACAAAATCGTAATCCAAAGGCGTAGTCGGGGACAGGCAGAAGGTCAGAGCAGGCGGCAGAGGTTCGTGGTCAGAAACAGGCAGACGGTCAGGGCAGGCGGCAAACAGGCAAGGTCAGGAAACGTAGCAAGCGGACTGGTACACTGGTAATCAATACGGACACTAGACACACACTAAGCTCACTAATGCACACCAACGATCTGGCACAGAGTGCTGGGGGCGTAACCCTTATATAGGACCAGTGCCCGGCACTAAGCCAATTACCGGGACACTGGCCCTTTAAATGTAGACCAGCTGTCGGGCGCGCGCGCTAGGGGGCACGCATGCGCACGACGGCCGGGACGGAGAGGAGCGGCGTGAACCGGAGCGCGGCCAGGTAAGAGAGCCGCGCGTGGGGACGGGGGCGGTCGCGGGTGCCCGCGATGCCCGCGCCGAGCCCTCAGCAGACACCTGTCATTTCTTCTGTTTAAAATGTTTGCTTTGTTTACTGCATGGTGTAAATATCATGTTACCTTTAATGTTATAATTATTTATGATTTAATACTTTGCAGAATAAACACACTAAAAATCATTTTATTCTCTGTTGCTACATTGTAGGTGCTATAGTTTTTTTATTTTTCTGTCGACGTAGCTGTATCAGGGTTTGTTTCTTTTGTGGGATGAGTTGTATATTCCTTTTGGCACCATGTCAGGGTACAGATAGCTTACTGAAAACTTTTATTAACTCTTCTTGGTAAGAAATGCAAAAAACACACTCATTTTGTTTTTACATTTTAAATATTGTTGCTTTCACTGCGAAGCATAAAAAATGTGTTACTTGTAGTCTTTGGGCAGGTATGAAAACATATTTTATTTTTACACAGTGAAAGCAAATATCTGTTTTTGTGTTGCTACATTTCATGAGCCCTAAATGTTTTATTGTTCGCTTTATGTAGTTGGAGTTGGGCTTGTCTCTGGTAGAACAAAATGTACTTCTAATTGGTTTCACTTTGGGGTACTGTAACGTTTGGCTTACCGTAAGGGTAGGACTGAGGTATGGATCCACTGGACCACTGCAAGCTGTGGTATAAGCCACGCCAGGGAGCGGAGTCTAAGTAGGTCCGGTATTCACCTGAGCCCACCGCAAGGCAGGTTGGGATTGCTGTGGGGGAACACTACCATGTCTCTATCCCTGACGTTACTTGCTTGCGGTGGCAGCCGAGGTGTAGCTTGGTACAAAATTGTGAAGTGAACTAGTGGGTGGGGGCAGGCTGGAAGGCCTGGTCAGGCGGCAATGGTTCATGGTCAAGGGACAGAGGCAAATGGAATTGGTACACGGGAACGACAGGAACACCTTTCTGAATGCTTCAGAAGTCAGAGACAGGCTGGTAATTATCCAGTTACCGGCGTACTGGCCCTTTAAATTTCACAAAGCCAGCGCGCCCTAGGGAGCGGGGCCGCACTTGCCTGCTAGCGGAGACTGCGCAGGGAGCAAAGAGAGGTAAGTAACCACTACCGGAAACGGGACTGTGAGTGTGCCTGCGGCCCAACATGCGGGTCGTGGCACCACTCCCCGATACGGTGGGATTACGAGTGCGCCTGCGGTACGGAGTTAGAGTTGCAGAAAAAGCAATCCTTGTGGTGAGACAACCGCTTCAATAATTCACTATTTGATTGCTCATATTATGTTTTGTATGCTTAGTATAATAAAGCAGTATTGCCCGTCAGCTTGCAAGCAATCTAGTAGTCCATGCCTCTGCTAGGGTCTAATAGATAAACATCTGTCTCAGGCATCAATAGGTGAGACCCTTCCGTCTGTCAAACCCCTTAGATGTCAAGGCAAATATAGCAGGAACCCAGCTATCAGACACAACCAGGCTCATAAGGTGACAGTGTGGGCAAACTCCTGCGACTGCGCTTCCTGAATTATGTATATGTTGATTGGTAAAAAGCCCTGAAGATGACATATAAATCCATCATTTGTCATTGTAAACAGCTTCTTTTCATTGGAAGAAAACAAACGCTGCGTCAGTGACATCTTAATTCTACTTTGTACTATGCTTTGCAGTCAATGGACTACTTCTAAAATGTGGAAGGTAAGAGATGGGAAGACTGAGCTATTGATATCAAGTGAAAGAGTTCACATTAAACAGTTGAGTTATATAGTTTAATGGAACCATAAAGGGCCACATGTATGAAAACTGTCTAGGTCTAAAACTCACTTTGTTGCCTATGGCAACCAATAAGAACTCCCCTCTGATTTCTCCAGACCACTATATGAAATGAAAGGGGCTCTCTGATTGGTTGCTAGAGTTTTAGACCTAGACAGTTTTCATACATGTGGCCCTAAATGTGAATTTAGTATTCAGCTTTATTAAGTAAATCTATTTTAAATATTTTATTATTGTATATTATTGCATATTTACACAGCACCATCATTAACTGTAGTACCATAAATGCACAAATATAGTAAACAAAACAGATAAGTAGAGCAAACATCATAGATCATGGATACGGTAGAATTTCTTGTCAAGCTTAAGGTATTTAAGGATAGTTTCAGAGAAGCAGTACTGACTGTATAAAACATTAATGATGTTATGAGGTTTGTGGCAGGTTATTTTCTTGTCTGAACAAGTGAGCATTAAGGGTGACATGTATGAAGGAAGGAGCTTCGAAGTGAATTGTCGAGTCTCATTTTCAGTGTATAATGCTCCTGAATGTATGAAAGTGGTTTTTGTGCGATTATAAATGGAGCCTAAAGTTCATCACGAGTCGCCTATGTATAAAGGCTATAGATAGGCTGGAAATAAAAGAAAAGTCATTAGAATGGCATGTCAGTGAATAGAAACTATGGTACTGATCTTACTTGGTGGACCACAGGTTCCAACAAGACCTGTGCTGGCTCTTGCTGTATGAAGAATAAAGGCTGAGAGCAGCAAATCTAGCTCCACTTAGACTATTCTGGCTCTGGCAGAACACATTAAAACAGGTCTGCATGTTCGAGCAGTAATGCGCCTAGTTTTGCCAAACCACATTTATGTATGTGTCTAATAATACGAGTGTGGTGCGACATGCCATAGAAGGCTCCCAGAACGCCCCATCATGTTAGGCGCATTAAATAGTGTTGAGTCTTACGAACAATGCGCCTAACACATACGTTCGGCGCATTAGACATCGTGGCTGGTTCACTTTGGTGCATTTTACACTATAAAAGGGTGAAGAACCCGATCATACATGTCTCTCTAAGACTGCAGATAAAGAAAGTGGTATTGTTTGATGCATTTCGTAAAATGAACTGCAGAGAAGATAGAGAAACAGGAGAACTTCCACATGACATATTATAAAAAGGCGATTGAAGGAGAGAAAAAAAAGCAGTTGTGCAGGAAGCATTTTAATTTTCAGAATTCCATTGCATCTTTAAAACCCATTCACAATTTTGGTAAAAACCTACTTGACTATGATTGTGAGTTCTATATAAAAATATACAATAAACAGACTACCAGGGATTCTAAGTAAAACACAGGGTACGTGTCACAATGCATTAGAAGTGCAATGTTTTTCAGAGAGTTTTCTGTCTAACCTGCGTTTTTCACTTGCGCAAGTACTGCTGATTTATGTAAGCATTGTAGTAGGATATACCAAACTACTGCATTGTCAGGACTATCTTCCAAAATGTCTTCTCCATAGAACAACTCCCTTCCCTATTGGGTGTAGGTCTTACACATTGGAGTCTCTACTTGCCTTCCTCTCAATCATTGTACAACTTTCACAGGTCTTGCTGACCCCATCTAGAATGAAGGCCATGACAATTCAAGAGCACTCACAATGCTGGACATGGACAAGGATGCGGGGAGAACCAAGGAGTGTCCATGAAATATGCTGATGTAATCAAACAGGTTAGTAAGCTGATAAAGAAAACTAAATCAACAGACTTCAGCCCCATGAGATATCAAGTGATATTAAGTTTGACACACACTTCCTAGACCTGAATGAACACATTGACAGGTCTGTTACAAAAAGCTTCGAAAAAACTTCATACACTCAAGTTACTTCACATGTGGATTATGGAGCAATGTGAAATCCTTATTTTTGGCAGGAGGTATACTTTAATTGGTTACGCTATTATGTGTCATTACAAATCCGTATAATTTCTCTCAAGCTTTTCAATCATTTGACAAGGTAGTTATCTAAACATTCAGATAGTGTTTTCTCAGCCGGAAGGATAAAACACACTATGCGCTTGTATATAAATAGTAAAAAGGTTAACAAGGTCTTAACGGGATTTTTCCAATTCAGACATCTATGGCAATCATCAACAGGTATGGGTCTCAGCTCCAGGACTCTATCTAAACCCGGGACACGTATCTAAAGAAAGGGCATTTGAAATTCCCAGTTCAGAAGGGAGAATTTACTCTCCTTTCATTGTAAAGGGTTACGAATACAGCCAAACAGTTGCACTGGGTACTCTGAACTCACATTGAAAGGAATGTGCAGTAACCAGGGCTGTTCTAGAGATAGGCGTGATAAGCACCTATCAGACATTAAAGGGGTTGTCTCACTACATTGATGCGTCCTGTTTTCTTGGTTTCATTTTGAATGCAGGGGAGTGTTTACTGGCTTCTACTAGGCTGTAGTAGAAGCCAGGTCTGTAGCTATAGCAACCAGTGCTGGCAGCCTATCAGGAGAGAGCAAACAGGTCTGCAGCTATAGCGACCTGAGGAGGGGATATCTAGGAATAGGTAAGAGACTGTCAATGGACAAATATTTCAAAGTGACTTGTTTTTGCAAGATATTTAATATAAAAAGCAATCCTTGTAGTGAGACAACCCCTTTAATAACATAACCTACCAATCAGCCATGTTTGAGATTGCAAAATATGCTGAATGAAAAACAGGCATTTTGCATGTACAGGGAAGACATTTTAAGCAGTGATGCATAGAGTGAAGCTGATGTGGAAATGAGGCATTGACAAGTAAATTATTTGGGATAAACAGGGTGAGAAGGTAGCCTGTCTAAAGCTTTCCGTTTTCAGAGCAAAGCTTGTGGTAATGTTCCTCTTTGGTTCAACTCCAGTTCAACTCCAATATATCATTACCTTGAGCAAAAAAAGTTCACCTATTTTTCTGTCTGTTTATATGCCATGCTAGATGTTATTCCACTCCAAGATAAACAGCTTCTGAGAACACTGTTGAAGCTAACCTAAATGGAGTAGCTAATTCAGAATAAAACAACAAAGCTACTGGTAGCAGTCAGCTAAAGTATCATGAAAATGGTCAAATGGGGTACATGTTTTCTATGATGCAAACCATTATATTGTACCTAAATCTAAACATCTGGGAACATCTCTAAAATGGACATGTATATGTTGTCTAAAATCCAAAGAGTACTGTAGGGGTGTAGCGAAAGGCTCATGGATTGTGGTGTAAAACTTCAGCTTGGGCTCCCCTCCATTGAACAATGACTCTTCACGTCTGTGGACCACAACTTTTTAATAACAGGTTGCCTGCTTGGCTTGACAAATACCAGCAGTGCGGTATGCCCTGAAAAATTATTCCTAATTAACTTCTTAACAACATTTGACATAATTTATGTCATGGTGCCGGTAAGGTTCTATGTAGTGGGAGTACTTAGTAAGCCGGGTACATAAAAGGTTGGTGTCAGCTGGTAACAGCAGGGCATGGAGCAGGCTCTGTTCCCTGCTGCTTTCATCGGTTAGGGTGCTTTCACAGGGAGCGTTTTTTTGGTGTGTTTTTGGTGCATTTTATTGAAAATACCATACATGCCAACTCTCCCGTTTTTGGCGGGGGGGTCCCGCTATTTTGGGTCCCCCCCGCCCTCCCGAGGGAGTTGGCATTTCTCCCGCCGCCAGTAGGTGGCGGGGGTCCTTTAAATGGCCGCGGCGCCGCAGTAGCGTGGTGCGCTACTGCGGCGCCCCGGTCCGTTCCACGGGGGGGTGAAGCGGGCGCCAAGTCCGCTCACCCGCCCGCGGTCTCACTGTGCGGGGGGGAGGGAGGAGGGAGCGCTCCCTCCTCCCCCCCTGTATTCCGGCGCCGCTGCGCGCCGTTTCATACAGGTCGCGGCGCAGGGGAAATTTACGCGCGGCTTGCTCTCATTCCCCCTGCTCGTGAGGAGATTGGGCAGGAGCTGGCCGGGGGGAGCCTGGTCAGGTAAGTGGAATTTATTATTTTATTTTTTATTAACTACATGGGGGCTCTGCCCGGCTACAATGGGGGGTTCTACTGGGGGCCCCGGCTACAATGGGGGCAACTACCTGGTGGCTACAATGGGGGCAACTACCTGGCTGGCTACCTAAAGGGGACTACCTACCTGGCTACTAAAGGGGACACTACCTGGCTGGCTACTAAAGGGGGCAACTACCTGGCTGGCTTCTAAAGGGGGGCAACTACCTGGCTACTAAAGGGGGCAACTCTTGGCTGGCTACTAAAGGGGGCACTACCAACCTGGCTGGTTACTAAAGGGGCACTACTACCTGACTACTAAAGGGGGCACCTACCTACCCTGACTACTAAAGGGGGCAAAATACCTGACTACTAAAGGGGCAACTACTGGCTAACAATGGGGGGCAATACCTGGCTAACAAAGGGGGGGCATCTACCCAGCTACAGAGGGGCATTACCTTCTACAAGGGGCATCTACCTGCCTGTAAGGGGCACTACCTGGTTATGGGGGGCTACTACCTTGCTATAAGGGCATCTACCTGTCTTTCTTCAAAAGCAATTATGTAGTTAGGCTGAGTGGGTGTGGCTTTTTGAAGGGGCGTGGCACACAAAAAGATGGGCGTGTCCATGCAAATTTTTGCCACGGCGCGCTACGCGCACCGCCCTCTTTAATCTCCTGCTTTTCCATTTTCAAAAGTTGGCAACTATGGAAAATACTATACCATACTTTTCAATCACCCACATTTGTCCACATCAGCATCTTTTCTTGGTAAGTATTCACCTTTATAGTATTTTTTTTCACATGCAGAGCAAAAATTTGCATTCAAAATGTAATATAAAAGGGAACCCCAATCACAGAGACTATGGGCCGCATGTATGAAAACTGTCTTAGTCTGAGAGTTTCCCTGTTGCCCCTAGCAACCAATCAGTGCTCCCCTCTCATTTCATATAATGCTCTGAAAAAGTTAAAGGGGAGTTCTGGTTGCTATGGGCAACAAAGAAATTCTTAGACTGAGACATTATTCATATATGTGGCCTGTGAGGAAAACAGGCCTATAGGCCGTATATCTCCGAAGAGTTAGCAAATTCTTTAATTTAGGTGATGGCAGTGTGTGCGTTGTAGAGTTGTGGACCATGTAGGGGTACATGTGTGCTCGTAGTGTGAGCTAATGTGGTGTAGGAAAATAGGCCTAAATTTAATGCGTCTAATAACGGCATAGAATGCGCCTGATTTATGAAACTGCTCTACAGCGGGTCATAAATCAGGCACATTCCAGCGCTCGGGCGACATTTCTGGCTCAGGCAAACCTTTGAAAGTATACCTGTTCCAGCTGTAATGCGCCTAGAAATGCCGTAGCAAAGCTATAAATCTATAGCTTCGTACGGTTCTAGTGCGCCCCGGAGTTGCGTGCGGGAGATTTGAAAATGTATGGATGGGGCTGCGCCTGATATCAGGCTGTAAGTCATGACATAGAATGCTGTCATCTATTGGTCCAAGGACCTATTCATCGTGCATACTTTACACAAAGAAAAACTCCGTCTCTGCCCAGAAACTGCCTCTGACGTGTCCTTTTTCCCATTCTACCCACTACCCACAATACATCTCTGCACTCCTCTTTTAGGACAGAGATAAGAGGACATTATTTTTGTAAGTGAGTGTATAGTGTGCATGGCAATATGTATTGAAGTGTCTGCATGTATGTAGTTAGGGTTGGAACACATGGTGTGGCCGCAGTGCAGCCGGTAGTCCAACATTCAATGTGACTGCCAATCGTCACATGAGTTAGCCAGCAACTCATGTGGCCATTAGCAGCCGCATCAGAGGCGGTACTATTGGCCATACCACATCTGTGGCAGCACCATGTATTCCCACTTTAAATTTATATGTGCAATATATATGTGCGTGATGTGGCCAATAGCACCGCCTGTAATGCAGCCGCATTAGACACATACACTCACAGGCACAGTAACTTTATATAGGCATTCTCAAATTTTCACACTCACACACACATATTAATTATGTGCCTGGGGGTGTAGTGCTTGAGCGGCTTTTTAATGGCCACATATTTCCCGGAAACTCTGTGGCCATTCTCAGTCGCATTGAATGATGGACTACCGGCTGCACTGCGGCCACACCATGTGTTCCAACCCTAACTACATACATACAGACACTTCAATACATATTGCCACGCACACTATACACTCACATAGAAAAATAATGTCCTCTTATCTTTGTCCTAAAAGAGGACAGAGATACACACACACACACACACACACACATATACCCTGTTTCCCTGAAAATAAGACATCCCCAGTTTCTACCGAAACTGCCCTAACCAAAGTCACTAATGATCTAGTAACTGCTAAAGCCTCATCCCCACTACTCGGCCCCCCTCTTGGCCCTGTCCTCTGCCTTTGACACGTCGCCCATTCCTCCTTCAACAAAACCCTTCCTCCCTCGGCTCAGGGCCCCCTTGGGCCTTTCCGGATCCCCCTCGTACTCATGAGGGCTTTCAGGTCTCTCTTTCTTGCTCCCCCTCCCCCCCCCGGGGCCCACTCTTTGTTGGTGTCCCCCAAGGGTCAGCCCGGGGGTCCACTACTTTCTCTATCTACACCCTTGGCCTCGCCCTTCATGCCTCACATGCTTTCATTACCACCTGATGCTGAGATCCCCAACCCCTACACTCGGCCCCAGGTCACTTTCTTTCTCCCGGATCCCTGACGTCGTCCCCATTTCCTCCTTCTTCTCATCATTTCCAAAAAAATAAATGGGAGAAAACAAAAATCATCTTTTCCCCACCATCCAATCACCCCTGCCCCTGATCTTCTATTACATCAACCTTACATTTCCCGGGCCCACAAGTCCCTGTTTTGGGTAATCCTAGACCTGCTTTACTTTCAAACCGCAATCCAAACCCTCACCTCTGCCTCCCCCTCCCCCTGAAAAACATCTCTCGCATCCCTCATTCCCGGGTATGCACTACAAAAATGCTGGTCCATGACCTTGTCAATTCCCCCCTAGACACTGAACACCCCTCATGGCCTCCCAGTAGCACCCTGCCCCCCTCCAAACCCCCCCTTTAAATCTGTTCCCCCTTATCCCCCTCTCTCCCCCTATCCCTTTCCTCTCCCCTCTGCCATCCCCCACTGGGTTCCCATGCGCAGCGAATTTTATTTCAAGCTACTAACCATGACCTACAAGGGTCTCCCTGACCCCCTTCCCCCCATACATCCGCCCTAATTTCCAAATAGCTTCCCCCCCGCACTCTCCGCTCCCAAGGGGCTTTCTCCCCTGCCCTCCCCCACCTCCCCCACAACCGTCTCCAAGACTTCTCCCCTGTTCACCCCCACTCTGGAATCACTGCCCCAACACATCAAACTTCCCCCCACTTTACCCGCTTCAAAAGCAAATAAAACCCATTTCTTCAGGCTTGCCTATAACCTTTATAAACTTGTCCTACTTCCTCCATAACATGTCTGCCCCATCCCGCCTTTCCCCCCCCCTTGTGATTTGTAAGCCCCCGGGGTAGGGTCCCCTCCCCCTGCTGCCAAAATTTTCATTACCTTATCACGTACTCGTTTGATTATGTAATTTATGTAACCCCCCCGAAGACAGCGCCCTGGAATCAATGGCGCTTTTTAAAAAAAATAAAAATAAAAATAATAAAATAAAATAATATAACAATAATAAAAAAAATAAGACATTGTGCATTTGTTGATGGAAATTTAGAGTTTGGCTGCTTTTGTGAGGTTTGTATGAAATCCTACAGTAGATTATACATGTTTATTTGTTTTTTCAACAATAAATGTGAATTCTTGTTTTGGAAAGATAAGACATCCCCCAAAAATAAACTTACTCGTCTTTGGGGGCAAAATTAATATAAGACACTGTCTTAATTTTTGGGGAAAAAAGGGGTTTTATGGTGTATATATTGGGGGTGAAATTTAAATGACCCTTTTAAATTACTTTCTTTTACAAAATCCAATAAATTAAAAATTTGAAAAATATTAGTTTAAAAACATCAACAAAAAAATTTAGATGCCGGGCCATGGGCTAAAACACAAACCAGAGGGGGAAAGCATAAACAAAACAAACCAACAAAAAAAAACTAAAAAACCTCCATTTTAACTAAATTCCAGTGAAAAAACCAGTCCACATACGGGTTTACATTGTTTAACAAAATGTACTATAAACAATATGTTTTATACAAATCCTCCATTAGCTTTCACCAACACAAAAATGCATTAACACAAGCATTATCATTTTACAGACCCTGAATAGAAACCTGCATTTCACTGCTGTTTTCACTGCCAGATAAGCAATTAATGGTCTAGAAATGTTAGCTTACTGTTCATAACCAATTCATTTGAGACACAGCCTTCCTAGACAGAGCCAGCTACAGTACACAATCCATTGGTGTTTTTTCTCTGTTTCATTATAGCTCTCTTGGGTTTTAAGTACATTTGTAGAAATTTCTATTCCTGCCTTCCTGCCTGTGACATTGACCTTTATCAGGTAGTGAATGCTGTTTGTATACATCCATTTGTTTTATATAAAATAGTCTAACTTAAAGGGGTTGTCTCACTACAAGGATTGCTTTTTATGTTAAAGATCTTGCAAAAACAAGTCACTTTGCAATATATGTCCATTAACAGTGTCCTACCTATTCCTAGATATCCCTTCTTGTGTGGGCTGCATTAGCTCCTCAGGTCGCTATAGCTACAGACCTGTTCAATCTCTCATGATAGGCTGCCAGCACTGGTTGCTATAGCTACAGACCTGGCTTCTACTGCAGCCTAGTAGAAACCAGTAAACACACCCCTGAATTCAAAATGAAACCAAGAAAACAGGACTGAGGTAAGATGAATCAATGTAGTGAGACAACCCCTTTAAAGGTCTTGTGCAGGATTAGATAAACAGTTTCTGCCAACACCAGCACCACACATGTCCATTGGTGTGTGGCAAGGCAGCTCAGCCCCATCCCTTTTAATTTTACTAAGCTGTGGTAGTGCATTTCTACCATACAAATTACCAGTACTTGATGGGTTCATACTTCATAAAATTAAGTCAATTACTAAGGGTATTGATCAGATAATTTTTAAATTTTTTGCTACTATAATTGCTTTTAATTTTCTTTTATATTGTCAACCATTAACCAATAATAATACATATGCTTTGCATGAATAGATCTCAGTTCAGTCCAAGACCAATTCTGCCAAATAAGTCACATTCCATTAGAGTGTAGGGCATGAACATTCTTTTTGGCGTTTAGAAAGTACCTGCAGCAAGCTAATTACTCCAAATTACATATGAACATTACCACACGTCTGCGGAGGATGTGGGGCACATCTGTGCAACATTTAGGGAACCACAGAGTTAAGATTACAGTTAGCATTGGGGTTGGACTCACTCTTGGGTACCCCAGAAATTTCCCATATGTTGTGCAAGTGTTGACCAGATGTTCCATGGGTTAGCATTTGTGGGGGTTTTATGCTAATTTCCACCAAAATTTGGGTCATTCTGGCTGACCCAAATTGAATCATTTACTTTTACCTGAATATGCATGTTTTATTTTTTTTGTGATATTTGTATTTATTTATATTATGCCTTTTTATTTTATTTAACTTTATTTGTGTCCAAGTGGGGACTCTGAATCCTCCCAGAAATTTGATGTACATCCCGACGGATTTGTGAGCCGGATTGCGCTCACAAATCCGCCGTGAATAAGGGGCGGGATGGGGGCGGGGCCGTAGCGTGCCCCGGCCCATAGACAATGCATTGTTTACGGCGCATCCGCGCCGTAAATAATGGGCATGTCACTTTCTCCCCCCGCGGCGGATTCGCGCCGAGCGGGGAGGAGCGACGGAATCCACTGTTCTCTATGAGAGCAGTGGATTACCGTAATTACTCCGACGATTGGCGCCGTACTGCAGCGCAAATCCAGCGCGCAGTACGGCGCCAATCCGCGGCAAAATAAGCCGTGTGAACGAGGCCTAAGATATCGATACATTGACTGTGAGCTGGGCTCAGAAGCTAAGTCTGTCCCATATTTGGCAGGTGCCAGCTACTAACTACAGCTGACACTCTGAACCAAGTTATTTCAGTACTTAGATATCATAGTCAATAGAGACCATGGCATCTATATCCTTACATGAACCCCCATCACCAGCTCAGCAACTTTACCACACAATAGCGGGGTGTCATTTGGCTGTTATGGCAGATGAAAAGCCCACAAGCCTGCTATGTTACTATACTTATTACACCCTAAGGGCTCGTCCCCACAGCACGGGTTTGCAGACCGGTTTTTCAGACAGTTTTCGGTTTTGAAAACCAGCTGCAAACCGGCTGAAAAACTTTTACATGGACCTCTACAGAAAACCCGACCGGCGGTTCTTCAGATCACCGGCGATCCGAGAAACATTTATCTTGTTCATTCTTCCAACCGGTTTTCGGACAGAATATGAAAATGTCAATGGGAGGGGGAATGCTTTTCTCCGCTAATTGCGGAGAAAAGTTGTCCCTCTGCTGCCGTGTGCACGGACCGAAAACAGTACAATTACCGGTCAGATAAACCGACCGGTATTTGTCCTCTGCCGTGGGGACGCAGCCTAACAGAGACATGGTAACATGTAGTAGCAGTGAAGTATAGTACTTTGCAATAAATTAGTATTGCAGTGCAGTTCACAAGCAATTCAGTAATCACTTATTCAAGTCCCATTGGGGACTAATAAATAGGGAAAAATAGCATAATAAAGTTTTTAAACATAAAATTACCACACCACCACCACCATCATTTAAAAAGTAAGCTATAAAAAAAATTATCAATATTGTGTCTATTTTTTGTCACCTCACCCCCCAAAAAATGTGACAAAAAGAAATTAAGTATACACACGTCGTAAATTTTTATTTTTAGCAGTTATGCATCCAATGCTCTGCTTCTGTCACATGTTTTTTTTCTACGTAATAGGTATTGCATAGCATATGCTGCAATGTGAGTGAGAGTGAAATGCTGTTAATGACATTTTGACAATGAGCATTTTTGAGTATTTTCTTTGATACAGTATACAATGTAGGTATAATGTAACTGCACAATTTTCAGATACCCCTGGCATCGAAAAGGTCAAACAAGAATAGAAAGATGTTGCTATTGAATGGATGCAAATATGAACATGAATCTATGGTACAGAAGGTAGCACTGAAGTTCAAACAAGACAAATGAAAACTACCATGAAACATAATATCTAGAAATAGATTTCTGAAGAAAATGTGAAATGCTAAACAAATGTTCTATAACCTAAGCTAAAAATAAATATGATTTGTGTTGCGTTGATGTAATTTAATAAAAGTACTTACAAAGCACTTACTGCCATGTCATTTGAGATCAAAACACTCAGTGGTTAGGTGAATGATTCTTGCTACATTGAAGTGATGGGCAGCTTACTATACATCCCTTAGATTTAAAGTTAGAAATGTTTTTTTTCTAGGATAAAGAACACTATTGAGTAGCTCTCAGGTAAAAATAATGGTTGCAGTTCTTATTGTGATATTTTTATGGATGAACATGATTCAACCTTGTTTTTGAGATGCTATGATATGGCACTCTATAATGGATCATAGGACCTATACATTTCAATACAAGTGTTCAATTTAACCAGTTCCTGACCAGACTGTTTACCCCGCTCCCTGACCAAGCTCATTTTCCTTTACCGGTTTGATGGCTACAATGCTTTCTTGCACTCTGTTATTGTACTCATTTTATCGCCTTTTATTCATGATATCTTAGGCTTTATTGTCATTTTTACATTCTTTATTTTTTTATATATTTATTAGGGCAATTACTAAAAAAAGTTTGTTTTTCAAATTTTTCATTCATTATGAGATTAGTAATTTTGTCAATTTCCAATAACAGACATTAAAAAAAGTGATAAAAAGTTTTAGGGTCATTGGGGCAGGGCTAGGCCCATAAGGTCAGAAAAAGACATTTGGGGGACATTTTTATATCACTTTTTTGTGGTGATTTCCAGGGGAAATTCAGGGAAAATACATCCCCTGCACTATCTACAGAGTTGATCTGAATTTGATAAGACTCAGCAGCTCAGGCAATTACCAAGACCCAGCAGTCACATGACCACCACCACCGGGAGCATGAAGCCAACACAGCCTTCCTGCCAGTTTGTGTATACAGCACTCATAAAGCACTGTATATACAGTGATTGAGAAGTCAGGGATGGTAATAACTCTCCCTGTCCTCTCAGTGCAAAACTCGGCAATGCCCAACAGCTGGCATAACAATAAGTGTAACAGCTACGCTGTCTTCCAAAACCTTCCATACAGACATCACCCCAGGCCTTTATAGTCTATGGGAAGTCGGCAAATACTTAACATCCTTGTGTCATAAGACAGGAGCAAAACATTTCAGATTCAACTATAGAATACCAAACTGAACATCTGTTAATAAAAAAAAAAATCCTTTTCCCTTTGTTACATTGGTAGGGTGCATGACTCCATGCAGTAATGGAATAGATCCTTATTCTAACTGGTTGTTGGTTCAGCCATTTAGAGGGATCACTCAAATTTTGCTAGTGAGAGTCCAGATTGGCCAAAGTGCTGGTGAAGCAGTTTCAAAGTTTTGCTCAATTTTTTCCCTATAAATGTTACTTTAAAAGTAAATAAGTAATTTTAAAACATGATTTAAGATTCAATCAACAGATGGAGACTAGTATAACCTCTCTTGGAATGCATCCTAATACAAGCATGATTAATACAATTCTTGTCAAAGTAAAAAGCAGTCCAGTTCTGTTTAAAAGCCATTACAATTTGTCCTGCATTAAAATATACTCTAAGTAAAAAATTCCTAAAACAGAGGAAACTGTTAATAGGGGTCTTGAAAAGAATGATTCATCATTTATGATAAACAACATCTCAGAGAGGAGCATCACAGGTACCAAGGCAAACACACTTTTGGTTTTCTTCCAGGAGAAACATAAATTCACGTATATATGGATGAACTCTATTTGCTTATGATGGAACAATTTCTTGGGTACCGTATGTCAGCTTAACCACAAAGGGCTGAAACGTGAAAGGAACCTGTCACACTAAACAAGTAGTCTGATCTGCCAGGGAAAATTAAAATGTAATGTTGTGGAAAAAGTTTCAGTATAAGTTGTATTTAATTTTTTTTTAAATCTCTGCTTATTCAAGACTTAGGGGGTCCAGTTGGTTATCATAATCAGTGAATGACAATACATATGTAAGTATGCTCATAAAGGGAAGACTGTCATTCCATTAGACCACCCACTGGACTCTTAAAGATAAAAATAGCAGTGATTTAAATGAAAAGTTAAACTGAATCTTCACAAAAAATTTATAACAATTCCAATATTTTTTGTTTTTGTTTATTTCGACGGCTGAATAAAAGCCTATAATTTTAAAAAACCTTTAAACCCCCCGGACCTATTTTTAAAAAATTTAAAAAATATTTATATATATTTAAAAATATAATAATTATATAAATTTTAAATTTTTTTTTTTTTTTTTT